>PVKM010040647.1:0-13389 GCA_004027735.1 Carollia perspicillata
GAAAAATCATTGTATTACCATCACTGGGAAATAATTATTAACATTTTGATGTATTCTAATATTTTTCTTCACATGTATACGTATATGAATTATATAGTAGATGGACTGATAAGAGCTTTATAGCATTGTAAAGTATTATAATATTACAAGGGTTTTCTTGCTTTTTTAAAAAACTTGACATTGAATGGCTACTATAAGAAAGTCAAGTTCCATATTTATCATGCTCACTGGAATCTCTAGTGCCTAACAAAATACATGCCATGTTAATAAACCCTTGAAAAATATTTATTCAATTACCAAATCTTAGGATATCTTGCAATTTACTTACCATTTCTCTGTTGGGTATCATTTCCAGTTCACCAGTGACGAGCTTCCAGAAGGTCACCATTGTAATTCACATAATGATGAACTTCTTAGTGCATAAAGCTTTATGCCTCCTTCTGATTTTTTCCTCACGTTAGATTTTTAGGTTAGCTCAAGGGGAATAAAAAATATAAATGGAGTTTCAAACTACATGGCTCCAAACTACTGTCCAATCCACCCAAACACCAGTAGGACATATGAGTAAATCACGGAGCTACAAATCCAACTAAAACTTCCATTCCAAAACTTCCACTCCCACTGGGTCCTTGACATGATTCTATGTGCCCTCTCCACTGATGTAGTTTAAAACTTATTGAAGAATGGTTTCCTAAAAAGTCTGAGTATTTAATTCTGATTTATCATGCTGATTCTAACACAAGAAGAAAGCGTTGGTTTGCTGGGGCTACAATTTGATGAAGCCCTCCTACTCATGATAACAGGGTTGCTGTTAATCTAAATGATGTTTTTGTGTGAGTTAGAAAAAGATGACACTTTTCCAAAATACTTTAATACCTTCTGCAGAAAAACTAACTTAATCAATACATAAACCTGTAAATACAGTATGTGAGTCGCGTCCTTTAGAGCCAGCAGGCAAAAAGCCTGGACAATTGTATTTTTCAGCTCCTTGAGTTGAAAAGCCTGGAAAGTTCAATCCAGCCAAGAATTCGGTGAGGATATAATCTCAGTCTACACAGACAATGTTTTCTGGAAACCTTTTTTGAAAACTAGTACAACTTTCATCTTGTTTTTGATCTATTGGCCCCTCTTTAGGTCTCTTTGATTTTACCATGTTTCTGGTGTTCTTGCAATCTTACCTACAAACCGTGTTCTGGGACCATCAATCCTCTGAGTTTATAGAGTGATGGTGGAAAATTTCATTTTATAGTAAAACTACTTCTTTTTAAATATTTATAAACTATTTGTAATTTTAATATACAGAGGTAGGCAAATGTAGGTTTACAGTTGTGAGTATATGGAACGGTTTATTCTTGCATTATTATTGGTTAATCATCATATTATTTATTTGTGTAACTGTAAACTTACTTTTACCCACCCCTGTATATATAAGCCAGTTTTGTGTGTGTATGTTTTTCTGAAACAACTTTAAAAAGATAAATCTGTTAAATACATAGTAAAGTTCTAATTCTTTAATATATTCAGCCAGAGAATCTCTCCCTATTATAGGTGTGATTGTCTGGTCCTTTATTGGATGACGTTCCATTAATTTAAAAAGTATATTTGATATTCAACTTTGACAACTCAGTTTCCAGATGCAAACTTGTGAATATAAGCAATGAGTTTTCATAGAGTTATTTTTATTATAAGAATAATTCTCTATAAATATCACATCATCAGTGGCCTGACAAGTTGAACAATTGTGAAGACATCTGTGCCTTGACTTTTAATTATTGAAGTGTTGTTGATGTATTTCTATACCGGGAGCAAAATTTTTAAAGGGCATATTTTATTTCAAATAATATTCTGAGACCTTTTTAACCTAATAGACACAGAGGAAATTTCGCTGAAAATAGATTTCTCCTCTATTTTGTTCTGCTGCTGCCATCTAGAGTAAAAATGAAGCAAAGGAAGTGATTTCAACCTAACAGTGCAGAGAATCCAGGTTCAGTTGGAAACGGAAAAGCAGGGGACTTTCTCAGGGCTCATACTAGCCCAAGTATGCATTTATGAATCTAGCAATACAACTAAAGCCTGTTTCAGGCCCAGTGGCAAATGAGTGGTGTTTGTTTAGAGTACTTCCGTCTTCCCCTTTGTGTTCCCTTTTCTCTGACTTGCCCGTGTATCCCCATGGATCCTGGGCCTGAACATGATCGCTTTCTCTTCTCGTCCAAATGTGCTTTGGGGACAAAATCTGATAAACATATTAGACTCAGGTATAAAGAATAAATAAACTAGATCTGTGACCTGCTACCTCTCTGCATCTGTGTAGGGAGAGTTCAGGCCGAATGCACTCAGATCCAGGTGGCAATAAAATGATGAACTCTTGAGGCCTTGTCTAGTTTACTTCCTCTGCATCTGACTTTCAGGAAGACTTTGACCGTAACTCTGCTGATGATGACATCACATGAGATGGCGATATTAATACACAAAAAACCTGCTGCAGGGGCCCTCTGTGATGACTTTCCTAAAAGAGCATCTATCTCATTTTATAGTAATGGTTTCATTTTCTGTCTAACTCCCATTAAGTTATAAGGCTTTGGAGGGCAGGGACTGTGTAGCCCTTATGTTGAGTAAGCACTCCATAAGTGAGCTCTGAATAAATCCATAAGAATAAATAAATGGTGTTATCTTTTAAAATTTACATGAGCTTCTTTTTGTTCTCAAAATAAATTAATGTGGAATGTAATGCAATGGCATTAACATTCAGACAAATGGGGCAGTTTACGCAAAAGAGTAATATTTTAGTTGTTGCATAGTTGTAAGACTTGAATTTGCTACCACTGTCATTGAACCACTCAAACCATACCCATTATTAGATGATGTGTTTAAACAAACCATGAAAAGATTTCTAAAGTGCAGGCATGGCACCAGCAACAAAGCTGTGATATCCTTATTCTCAGCATGGAGTAAGTTAAGTATGTGACTAGTTAGATGGTAACTGAATAGCAGAATAATGACTCTTAACTGAAGCAAGCAGCAGAATAAAAACAATAATGAAAAAAAAGAATTTACAAAGTCAGACCAAATCTAAACTAAAAAAAAACCCAGCATTTTCATTTACTGCTGATAAAAAAACAGTGTCAGATAGGCCGCGTTGTCATAGCGACGGGCCTGTGAATCATAAGAACAGGAGCTACATCCCATGAGAGACCTGAGAAATGACTACAGATCAGCTAAATGATAATGAAGTTTGTGTGGCAAGAATTTCTATACTTACTAATCAGAAATATACGCAGTTCTAATAATACTCATTACTAACATAATCTTTGATTATAAGAAACCATACAAAAAATTCCAACTGATTCAAGTTTAATAATAGTTAAAAGAGCTTAACATGACTCAGCTTTCTTCGAGGGGCATTAATGATTCTAATTTCAATGGGACACCATCACAAATTCTTTTGTCTTCCTCTTTTTCCTTCCTCCCTTCTTTTCTTCCTTCCCTCCCTCTTTCCTTTTCTTTTTTCCAAATTGTTATGAAATTATTATTTCTCTACAGAGTTATCCATTCTTATATCATCACCCACCTTTAAAAATACCAAAACTTTCCAACTACAACCTATATATCCTTGCCTCCACTTCTCCGTATCCCATTTTCTTCTTAACCTATACCAATCATTTTTGATCTTACCATTCCATTTTGTCCTCACCACCATTATTTTTAAAGATGAACAATGACACACGTCTTCCCGACATCTATTGTCAGTGTTCTATCCTCATCTTACTTGACCTTTCATCGTATTTGAAACTGTTGATCACTCTGATCCTTTTGGAAGCTTTCTCCTCTGCTATCCTGCTGTAGCACACTCACCTAGTTTGCCTGTTTACCCGGTGGATAGTCCTTCTTGACCACAGCTCCAAATATTTGGGTTGTCTTCAATACATAATTTGCTAATGCAAAAAAACCCAGCACAATAAACAATCTTGTATAGATGTCATTTTACCCATTTAGGAGTATGTGTATCTCCAGGATATAGTCTTAGAATCAAAGAAGATGTGCGTTAGTAATTTTGACAGTGATGTTAAATTGCCCTCCATAGTAGTTGTCTTCATTTCTACAGGCAGGTCTGAGAGTGACTTTTCCTCATAGCATCTTCAATAATGTGTTAATTTTTTTAACCATTGCCACACAATGAAATGTTATGAGATATTGTATTGCAAAATAGTTTTAATTTTTATTTCTCTTATAATGAGAGGATGAGCATCTTTTCATATGTTTAAGAGTCAATCGTTTTTATTTTTCTGCAAACTGTTGCTATCTTTTGCATGTTTTTTTCTATTTTGTTCTTGTTCCTTTTCTTACTGATTTATTGACCCTAAATATATGTTTTGGAATTTATCCCTTTACATTAATATGAATTAGAAATAATTTTTTCCAATTTGTCATTTCATGTTTAACTTTACTTGTGTTCTTTTTCCCCATGTATATATTTTTAAATTTTCACATAATTAAACTCATTAATTTTTTTTGATGGCTTCTGGATTTTGAAAAATATAAAAGGCCTTCTTTACTCTGCAATTATAGAAACATTTCTATGGTTTCTTATCATTCCTCATGGCTTCACTATTTACATCTAAATCTATCATTCATCTGGAAACTATTTTGGAGTAAGATGTAAAGAATAAATTAAAATTTACTTCCCTCCCCAACTGCCTTGACCCCCTTCCCATATGTCCTCAGGTGACCTACTAGCTCATTTTAAATCATTTATAATTAAATGTCATTTTAATCACATTCTAATGTATTTATGCTTTCGGTCTATTTCTAGACATCCCTTTCTGTTCTGTTGATCTGCTTGTCTACTCATATGCAGGTGCAGTGGTATCGTTATTTCAGACGAGATTGGGCACATTCAGGGTGGTATGGCCATAGACTGGTGTCATTATTTTATAGTAAATGTCTTGCAGGAGCAATCTTCTTGCTCTTCTTTTAGGAAAAAAAAAATCCCCACCAATTCTTTCTTCTATCTTTTCCCAATGAATTAAAGCTTACTTAGCAAAATAAATAAATAAATAAAATCTGCTGGTCCTTTACTGGGATTGTAATTTATTTAAAGAATATTTTGGGAAGCATTAACCATATTTTTGGAGTTTAGTTGTCATATATGTAGGAACATGGTATGCTAATATATTTGTTCATGCTTCCTGTTATGTTCCACAATATTTAATTTTTTTTCTTACGTGGATCTTGCATATTTCTGTAGTTTTCCAGTATCATATCACTTTTTGATTGATATTTGAGACTTATCTTTTAACTTACTTTAGGTTGCTTTGTCTCATAAAAGATTTTCATGTTGATATAATATTTTCATTATTAACCAACATTTTCCTTTACTGTTTTGCAGTTCATGTATTATTTAATTAAGAGGCCTTCCTTACTTCAAGCTTATCAACATATAATTTTTCTTAAAATTCTGAGAAAATATATTTTAGTCTATAATTAAATGTTATTTCAATTCATATTCACTGGGCTACACATTTCAAAGTTCTAGGAACAATTCACATACCCATCAGCAGTGTGTAGAATTTTATACTCTGTCATACATTAATCTGTCATCTAGATTTCCCATTTTGTGAAGTTCAAGACTTTTCCCAATTAAGAAACTTGAGTTCTATTTTTTTTTCTGATTTTTAGGAGTCGTCTATATTTTCTGAATATAAATCCTCATACAATATTGAATTGGAGTGGTGGTAGTAGGCATATTTGTCTTGTTTATGAACTCAAAGGGAAAGATCTTAAGGGTTTTGGTTATGCATACTGTTTGCAGTAGTTTGTAAATATTGCTCATTAGCTAAAGAGTCTCTTATTCTTTTCAAAAAAATTTTTTAAATGTTTATTTGAGAGAAAGAGAGAGGGAGAGAGAGAGAAACAGTGATTGGTTGCCTCCCATACATGCCCCAACCAGGGATCAAATATTCAACCTAAGTGTGGGGAATTGAACCCTGAACCTTTTGGTGAGCCACACTGTCCAGATGGTTGGAGCATTGTAAATTATTCTTAATTTGCAATGAGTTTTATCATGCTTGGATGTTTAATTTTATCAGAAGTCTTCTTTTGCATTGAGGTAGATATGTTATTTCTCTTTTAATCTGCTAATATTATGAATTGTATTAATTGGTTTCTTAAGTTGAAACAATCTTGCATTTTTAGACAAGTCTAACTTACACATAAATTGTTCTTTTAATATATTGATAGATTTAGTTGGCTAATATTTACTTTAGGAGTTTTGCATCTGTTATATAGCTTAGAACCTAAGATGTCATTATTTAATATATCTATAAAAGAACAAAAATGCTGCCCAATTAAATTATGATACTGTATTTTTTCATTTAGATGAAAATGTTTATTGAAATGCCTTTTTCATTTAGTTAAAGATAGATTTCATTATATGTCACTCTTGTACATGACTTAGAAAAAATTGTAGGCAAGATAAATTGTTAAGGTACTCCTAAAAAGTTTTCACAGCAGCTGTCATGATGATGTTACAATACATTAAGTCTGAAACTACACCTTAGTCAGAGGCAGCTACTGATTTCATCAAGTCATCAATTGCCGGAGGTGAAGCTTTATCTCTCCAGAGCATATTTACTTTTGCTTCTGTCATTGTGGGGCCTAAACTCCCTCTTGTTTCACCTGTGCCTTTCTTCTTCCAACTCTAACCTGACTTTCGTGATTGTGGGGAGAGGTGGCATGGGTAATAGACACAGTGGAGCATTCTGGGTATGGGAGCTCTTCATGCCTTCTGGGGGTTGCCATCAACACTGGGTCCTAACCTGCTTTCTGGGTTAAGGACCCCACACTCACTGTTTTGTCTGCGATGGGAACTCCCTGTTGCTCTGCAGTAGATAAATAGGGGGAGAGTAGCAAGCATGAGACCTATTGGGCCGCTCTTTCTGTAGATTCCCAAATAATGACCTAGTTCTCTCCAGACCTTCTTCACCTTGTCATTTCTGCTACCTCTGTCCTGAAGTCCCTCTTGAGCAGCTTCTTCTGCACATCTTCTCACTCATTTTAGGCTGGAATTTTTCTTTCAGTAATCTTTTCTGCTTTCCATATTTCAGAGACTTTATAAGCTTTCTAGACTAACAATTCCATCCTTTGTTGTTATACTAGGCTGTTGTAGATGTACTAATATTAGTTTTTTATTTCTAGAAATCTGGGGTGAGATGTGAGGACAGACTGTGCATTCATACTACAGTATTTCTAATCTTACCCACTATCATTTTAACAGCGGTTATATCTGGTATATTTTTAAATTTTTCATATAAAAATATACAAACATGTATTTCATATATTTCATATATACACACACACACATTACTTTGCTAAATTATATTTTAATTACAAAAGTAATTAAAGTATATTTGTGCAAAATCAAAAGAGAAACTGTCCTCACCATCACCCCCAATCTTACTCCTCGGAGTTAACCCCAATCTAGATCAGAAGTTCATAGTCCTGGCACTATTGCAGGTGGATCAGATAATTTTTTGTTGGAGAGGGCTGCCCTGTCCATTGGGGGATATTGAGCATCATTCCTAGCCTCTTCTAGGAGTAATAATAGCAACCCCAACTTGTGGCAACCAACAATATCTTCAAACATTGCCAAATGTCCTCAGAGAGGCAGATGGTTAGAATCACTGGTCTAGAATCTACAAGCACATACACACACATTTAAAGAGAACTTAAGGACTTATTTTATACAAACAGTAAACAAAACTTGCTGGCCTGTGAGCCTCTAAATCAATATTCTAAAGTCTGCTCTTTGAGCACTAGGCTGATACTAACAGTGTTCCATGAAGAATGGTGTTCAGTGGTCAAATACATTTGGGTGACACTGAGTTAACAAAATTAAACTCTTCTACATGACTACACTGTACCTTTAAGTTGCTGTTGTGCGTGTGAATAAAATTGCACTATTTGCCAAGTTTATATGGCTGCAGAATCTTTATTTCATGGAGCATTTCGAGGGACTAATGTTCCATGAAAACTCAATGAGAAACTGCACATTGATCCTCTGAAAATAAGAAAGTTGTGGCATGTTTTAAACAAATACAAAGCTAAATTCAATGAAAAACAAGCAAACAAACAAGCAAAACACCACAACTATTTACTCAAGTCTTAAACAAATATAGGCTGAAACAAAATTGAAAAACTAAAAGAACTATTGTATGTTTCTGGTGTTGTCTCATATCCTTACTCTATCTTAACTCACTCTAAGGAAAATCAAACCATGAAGTAAGTTCAGCAGATGAATGCGATGGAAGCAGATTGGCAAGTGCACTTGGCACACAGAGGGTATGTAACTCTTCTACCAGTGGGCCCGTTGTTTGTGGAAGGAATACTACTAGTTGTTGCCAGACAGAACAGCCGGACACCAATTCCATTTCAAAAGAGACTTATCATATGTGTGGCCATCATAGCTCTTCAGTTTTCCCTCTGCTCGAGGTTCCAGGCTACTATCTGATTTTTTGTTTGTCATTAGAATAGGTGGATAAAATTATTGTTTTCTATGGAGGTACAATGACATGAGTTTTTTTTAACTCTCATTGACTTTCTAATCATTTTTATTTTAAGGTCTTTAGATCTTATTAGAGGAATACAAATAAATGAAAATCCTGTATAATGTTTCCCCAGATTGATTGTACTGCTCCTGTGTGGTGAGTCTGAGGCATTTTCTTATTTATAGGTGTTGTTTTAGTTGTTATTCGACAAAACTTAGATAGGAGTGTAGAGCATGGCAAAGGGGTGCATTGCAAAGAGACGCTGTGGATTCAAATGAAGGCGGCCTGGGATCATTTGGGTGTCTGCGGTGTAAAAGGCGGCAGGGATACAAATGAGCAACACAGGTGACCTCTGTCCTTTCATCTCCTCATGAGTGTAATGAGAAAGTGAAAATAGAATGGAAAAGAAATGAAAGCTGAAGGTAGAAGGTGTAGAGGGTGATATTCATGGTATCACTGCACCATTTCCAAGTTGATTATTCAATACTCAGAAATAAGAGAGAGAAAAATTGAAAAAATAAATACCATTGACTGATCAGTGGGACCAGGGCAGAAAAAGTGAATGCTGTCCCACACTTACTCAAATCGTCTCGATTTCCATTTTCAAAAGAAAATTGGCATTTTAACAGAGGCCAGTGTCATACTATTCCTATCCATGTTGTCACCAGAGGGCACTAGTAAATGTTTGTAAAAAGTTAAAACTCTAAAATTTACAGACAGTGCAGAGCTGTAAGCATGAATCCTGGCTAAGTTAATCAGTCACTCTATATCTTTTATTTTTTCATCTATAAACTGAGATATTTACAGCTACTCCTAAATGAAGGTCTCAATTTCTTAATCTAAAACTACATTTTAATTCAGATGGCTTTTTGTACAATCAGTTATGACAGCTTATAACTGTTATAGAAATCTTAATTTAAAAAGAAGAACTGTGGATTTTGAGAGGCAGTGACGGCACATATATTCCTGCCAGGCTCCCACGTGGTTGGGCTTCACACTTTGTGCTTTCGCAGTCAGCCTGATGCTATGTCCTGACTTTCTGTACATAGTTCAAGAAGACTGAGTGTGTATTTGGAGAGAATAGGGTAGGGAGGAATGAGGTTGAGAGGAATGAGAATATAAGGCACTATAGGATTTTTTTGACAATTTGACACATTAGAAAAAAAATGTCCTCTCCACCGAAAGAAAAGGAGGAAGAGGTAAATAGATAGAGTGGAAATTACGCAACATATACTTCAAGAGAAAATACACATGGACTTTGCAACATAATGTTGTTTTGTAAAAAATTAGATTTAATAAAAATATTTCTTTGGGAATATTAAAAGTATAGTTTGTTCAAATAGCAATTATAGGTTTATTAAAGTTATAGATTACAGGTTTTTGTTTTATTTATTTATTTTTATAAATGAAGCAAGGGAAAACTTGAGAATTAAAGAGGCTATTATTATTTCTGTAGAACAGAAGCAGGTAATTATGTGTTTAGGACCTGGTGTCAAACAGATATGGAAGGACTGGTTTTCCAAAAAGAAAGTGAATGAGGGAAGAAAATGAAAAATAAATGCAACTAAAATTTAAAATAAAATTTGTTGAATGTAAACTTTGTCTTAGTTGCTGTAGGGCCACTCTTCTCAACTTCTCCTACTTCTAATCCTCATTTTTTATCAGCATATCTTAATAGACATTAGAAACCTATAAGCATTGCCTACATTGAGAAAATCTTCTCTATTTTTATTTTTCTGATAAAATAAAGTAGATATAAAAAAGAATAGAAGGCTGTAGTTTTTTCAAATTATCATCATCTTTAGAGCTATGCTTGGTAAGAATCCCAGGACAACTTAAACCACTGTGCACTGATCTTTTCAGTCTAAAAAACTGAAACAAAAACTAGGTGTTTATTGGCCCTGCTCATCTGCAGAGAATGATTCTGTCTTAGCCAGGCCTGAGCTTAATGCATTCACAAGAAATCCAATTGAGCCAAGCCTAACAAAATTTTTGTTTTTTTAATCTCCATTTGTGGGGGCACACAGAAAAGGAGTCTCAGATACAAAAACTCAGAATTTCTGCAGAAAAATCTCTAAATGATCTCTTCTCCCGGGAATATCCTTTCACCTTCTAGTTACCAGGTACTTCTTTCCTGTCCCATTTTCTGCCCTGATCTGCCCCAAGAAACTCTTGATTCTGCTTCTTCTCCCCCTGCTCCACTTTATTTTTCAGAGAAGCTTCTTTATTCCCATCAAGAATGCCATCTTCCCACCCTGGCTGGTGTAGCTCAGTGGATTGAGCACGGGCTGTGAACCAAAGGGTCACTAGTTCGATTCCCAGTCAGGGCATATGCCTGGGTTGCGGGCCAGGTCCCCAGAGGGGGCCATGTGAGAGGCAACCACACATTGATGTTTCTCTCCCTCTCTTTCTCCTTCCCTTCTCCTGTCTCTAAAAATAAAGAAATAAAATATTTTTTAAAAAAGAATGCCATCTTCCCGTAAAAGTGGGAGGCATCCAAGGTTTGATTTAGACAGAAGTGGGCTATCAAAGCAGCATCTCAATAGATTTGTTTTTCTAATGCAATTTTCATTGCAGCTACAGAGCAAGAAGTCTTGTTGAATAAGGAATACATGCTCATAAAACTAAACAAAAAGAAGAAAGTCATTGTTCTTTTCTGTGGAGTAGTGGATGAGAAGGTGTAATTACTGAGAATTACTTATTATGGAAAGAAGATAATGCCATTGCTCATGGAATATTTTCAAAGATGATGTTGCCTCTAACACATTGTAGAGGGCAGAGGCTCCTTAAACGCTAAAGTGCAGAAGGAAAGTGTTCCTTTTTCTAAAACACTCTACACTGTTAGGTTTTTAAGGATATTGATGTCTGAGTAGAGATTAGTTTTATGGTGTATATGTATTAATTTTCAATTGCTGCACAATAAATTACCACAAATAATAAAACTACATTCATCATCTCGGTTTCTGTGGCTCAGAAGCTTGAGCATGGCTTAGCTAGGTCCTGTGCTCTGAGTCTCAAAGGGTTACAATTACTGTGTTGGCTGTGCTATGTTCCTTTCTGAAACTCAGGGTTCTCTTCCAGGCTAATTTGCTGACAGAAGTACACTTGGTTGTAGGCTTGAAGTCACCATTTTCTTGCTTGGATGAGCAGGGGCTGCCTCACCTCCTTGAGGCTAGCAAAAGTTCCTTGAGTTGGCCATAGTTTTGTGCTGGTAAAAGGCATATCCCCCGAGTCAGAAATTAAGAACAGTTTATTACTCACAGTAATAGCAATAGCCAGAGTATCAACATTTACATAGGTTTCCTGTACTCTTCTTCCCACAGGGTCATGTGAAGTGGGCCAGACAGATTGATACCCTCACATGCAGTGGGCTGCATTACAGTAAAGAAACCCTAAATTTAGGAAATCTAGGTCTTTTATAATTGACAATAAGTATACCTGCCCTCTGTTCTGAAGAAAGATACAATGTCTATCTTCCAAGACTATTTGTAAGATATGCCAAAACAAAAGTAGTGCCTCTGTTGAAAAGACATGGGGAATTATATCTCAGCAACAACCACTGCAGAGTTGTAAAAATCAGGACATTAACACTGATGTTGTACTATCTGATGACCTTACCAAATTTCACCAGTTGTTCCACTAATGTCCTCTTTCTGCTCTAAGATCACATGTTGCATGTAGTTGTCATGTGTTCTTCACCTCTTTTAATCTGGAACCATACACCATTCTTGGTTTTGCATGTCCTAGGCCAGCGATTTTCAACCAGTGCGCCAGAAGAACTTTTAAAACATGCAATACCTGACTAGTCAAAGACACTGACCTCTTTTCCTTAAATTGTCAATTAAAAAAAATGACCACAGCCAAGACAACAATAGCTGTCAGGTGTGAACAACTCAAAATTATATTTTTTGTCAGGTCAGCAAAAAATAGATTTTTTTGGTGTGCTGCAGAATTTTAGTAATTAGTTTATGTGTGTCGGGAGATGAGAAAGGTTGAAAATCACTGTCCTAGACACTTAGGGAAAATAGGATAGTTATTGTGTAGAAAGTTCTTCAGTTTTGTTTTCTCTGACATTTCCTAAATATTAAATTCAAATTATGCATTTTTGACAAGAATACTACAAAAGCAACATTGGCACATTTTAGTGCATCATATCAGGAAGCACTAACATCATTTTGTCTCACTGGCTAGTAATGCTAACACTGGTCTCTTGGTCAAGGGGATGTCTGCTAGGTTTTCTCTTTTGTAAATGTAAGATTTCGCTTTGTAGTTAAGAATTCTTTTTGTGGGGAGATATTTTGAGACTACGTAAATCAGCTATTTTTTAACCTTAATTTTGCCCATGAATTTTAGCATCCATTAATGATTCTTGCCTAAAACAATTATTACTGTGGTGTTTGCCAAATGGTAATTTTTTTAATCTTAACTCGAGGACGTGCTTGTTAATTTTAGAGAGAAGAAAAGGGAGGGATGGAGGAAGGGAGAGAGAGAAACAACAATCCATGGCCTCTTGCATGCACCCCAGCTGGATTTAAACTGCAGCCTAGGCACTTGCCTTGACCAGGAGTCAAACCTGCAACCTTTTGGTTTATGGGATGATGCTCCAACCAACTGAGCCATGCCAGCCAGGGCCCAAATGGTAATTTTCTCTTTCTATTTTCTTCTAGCATTTAAGTGGGATACTATTGTAAGAAACAGCTTTTTCTTCTCCCCATTAATTAATTAATTTAATTACATCAGCATGGACTCATGATAATTATTTTATCTGCAGTATTCAAATCTATTATTGTCATTATTTTATTACTCAAAATTTCACAGATTTAGCCTTTGGAAATTCTTTCAAGTT
>PVKM010040648.1:0-13391 GCA_004027735.1 Carollia perspicillata
CGCCAGCCTGCAAACCCGAGGGTTGCCGGTTCCATTCCCAGTCAGGGCACAGGCCTGGGTTGTGGGCCGGGTCCCCAGTGGGGGACGTGCAAGAGGCAACCACACATTGATGTTTCTCTCCCTCTCCTTCTCCCTCCCTTCCCCTCTCTCTAAAGATAAATAAATAAAATCTCTATTAAAAATAAAAAATAAAAATAAATAAAGGATCACAGTGTGACAGTCTGCTTTGAGCACCAAGTCCCTGAGCCTCAGGCCTTCCCCAGACTCCTACCTGCCCCCAGAGCCTGTTGCTCCTCCTGCTGATTGTCATCTGCATCTCGATGAGGCCTGGGGATCGTGCTGGCTGTTACGGAAAAGTATGTCTCCACAGGACAGCCTGCTTCGTCTCCACCAAGCACGGACTGCGCCTTCTCCTTATCTGTGTGCCATGAAGCACCCGGTTGACAATGTCCGTGCTCAAAAAATATCCGTTGATTAAGTGGCAAAAAGAAAAACACGCATTAACTTCCGGGCTTGACTTTCAAAGAGTTCGTGGAGATCCTGGAAGCACACGAAGTTTCTCTCCCTCACAGGCCTATCTGAGCAGGCCCGGCGCCACCCACGGGAGGGTTCTGCTTGGAGAGGCATGATTTTGAATTGCCTGCGCTGTTTTTATTTTTTGATGGACTCCCATTTTATCAGAGTAGCCATTGTTCTATTTTATCTCATGCCTAAGGCTAGTGGCAGGGCCCACAGCGTAATTTATTGTATCCTCTAGCTTGAAGGCTGGAATTAGGGAAAGCGGTGGGGAAGAAACGAAAGTGGGCCAGGAGTAAGAGAAGGTGGCTGAGGTGGTGGGTAATGTGAGCTCACAGATGAGAGCAAATCTTTCTCTAGAAGAGTGGCTCTTAACTCGGGGGGGAGCGCCTCCCCCAAGTAGGTTGCCACACTAGGTACAGTACACCCAGTGCAAGTTGCACGTTCTAAAATGTAGTCATTGTTTTTCTGAAATCCTCACTTAAATAGGCATCCTGTATTTTCATTTGCTAAATATGAAAATCCTATCCCAGGGGACATGTGGCAATGTCTGGAGGCATATTAGGTTGTCATAACTTGGCGGTTGTTAAAGGGTAAACTGAGGCATGCTAAAAATTCTAGGACTTTATTTGAGCAAAAATCCATTCAAATGGGGCAGCAGGGAACAGGAAGTGTTTAGGAGCGCCCTGCCCCCCAGAGCTGGGGGCAAGTCTTGCATAGAGAAGAGGCAGAAACAGTGCAAGGAAATTATTTGAATGGCTGTAGTTAGTGTAAGCAGTGGCCTTATTTGGAAAAGCCTAATTGGTCATTTGCGATTGGTTGTCCTTAGGTCTTGACTTCTTAATCTTGAGGCACTTACAGGCTTAGGTTTTGGTTTACAGACGTTGGTGGCTGAGGCATTAGAACCACCTTAGTCTACTGACCTCCTTCTTGAACTAATTTAATAGGGCGCTACTGGCATCTAGGAGGTTGAGGCCAGTGATTCTGCTGAACATCCATCCATTCTCAGGACCACCCTCCCAGCAAAGAACGGCCTGGTCCGAAACGTCAACGATGCCACTGCTGAGAAGCCCTGGTGCAGAGGAGTAGTTTTCAGCTCTAAAGAGCACCTAGCGTAGCTGAAACAGCACAGTAGGAACACAGTATGCATGTTGACGTGTACCCGTGTATATTTCCCCCCAGAAAACTTGTTTGCAAAGTTTGTTTCTTTTAATTCTACAAGTTATGATGATCTACAGTTTTATGATGGCAATTTCTCCAATTCCTCCCTGGGGAGATACGACAAAATTCAAATCACATTTGGGGGAGAAAAAAAGAGTACTGACTGCTTTTCTGCAATCTCACAGAACCCTACGGAAAACAGAATTAAAACCCACAACTGCTGCACACATTGCTCTTCCCACTAAAGCCAGCCTGCCTGCCCCTCTCTGGCTGGGCTCTCACGGTGCTCAGAGAGCGTGGCGGCGACGGGTTTTAGTTTGCAAGAGATCAAAAGTTTTTGTAACTGATTAGTACCCAGAAAGCAACAGCCTCCTTTAACCTTGAGATGCAAATAGCCAAAGATTGTCAGGGGATCTGAAGGGCTGGAGGATTTGATGGAAGATCAAATTCCCGGCATTTCCAGGGCAATTAGTTTCCCATGCAAAGTCACAGGAAGGTCCTGCCTGCTCTCCACAGCAGTAAAGCTGTAATAAGACTCTGAGCTTGATCGGCTTGGACTAATTGGCCTGCTCCCACCCGGCACAGTTCATTATTGTTATCCCCATTTCATAGAACTCCGAAGGTGGGTCGGAATCTTTCTACTCCCCCACCACGAGGCACAAGCTGCTTTAATACTTTCCACTCTGGATCACTGTACACAAACTCCTGGTACCGAAGGTCGAGACTGCTCTGCTAATTACTCATCCTAGCAGGAAGGAAAGGTCTGGAATTAAGTCAACTCTCTTTGCAGGTGCCTCTTAAAATTCCCCTTGGAGGTGAGTCCTGGCCTCAAAAGGTTTAAAACAGTCCAACACTTGCTTTTATCTGATAGTTAAGGAAACCAGGGAGGAAGTTGCTGTCAATTACAGCAAGGATTTTGGCGCATGAGCTAAATTGATTTTGAAAGGTCTGATTGCTGGACCGCTTCCCTCGCATCAGCGGCCAGGGCTGGAGCCAAGGCTGACTTCTCCAGATAGACCATTCGAGGTCGCGGTCCAGCCAGGTGGCCCTGTCCATTCAGTGACTGAAATGCAGCCTGTGGTCACGATGGATTTTCTGCTCACGAATGTACAGTTACGTCTGCATGTCTTTTGTCATTGCCTCGGCTTCCCGAAGGGCAGCGCATCAGCTTCCTGCAGGGCCCTTTCCTGGCTGGGGCGCCTTCCACAGGGAGACCCTCTGTGGCCGAAGGGGTCTCTGAGTATGTGACAACCACAGACACTCTTGGGCTTTCACCTTGATGTTTCCCTTCCTCTGGCATGGGTGAGGCGTTATGACGTGCAAGCTGGCAGCCTGCTTCCTCAAATCAGCCGAAGGACACTGGTCGAAAAGGCCAGCCCAGAGAGAATGTGGCCGGCCAAAGATGCGGGTGGGAGGCATGCCTGCCGACAGGACTGACCCCCTGCCGGCAGCTCAGCACTGGCTTCCCCACCCCCGGCTCTCCACTAACCTCTTCTGAAAAAGGAAGGGCTAATGCCAGAAGGCACTGGTCCTACAAAGGCTTCTGCCCCCGCCCCCTTACCTCCCTGGGGTGCGTGGAACACTGAATGCGGTGGTCAAGAGCAGGGCCCAAGTCTCCGCCACTCTACCAGCTGTGTAACCTTACCCAAGTTATTTTTAAACTACAGTTTCCTCGTATATAAACGTGAGATAGTGATACTGAGACCGCAAACCACTGGCACAAAGTGAGGGCTCAGTAAAGACAACCTTGTGTGATGGTGGGGGTGGTAGTGTGGGCTTCCCTGTCAATCAAAGTCACAGGAAAAGCCAGGCCTGGAAGAAAGAAAAGAAAATACATCATGAAAGAACAACAAACCCCAAACTGCCTTCCCCTCTGGTTCGCCCTCTGTTGCCTTCTGAAAGCTCCCTCCGTTCCCACCCGGCCTCAGGGCCCTCCTCCTGCCCTGCTCTTGCCAGAACCCGCACTACCCCCCTGACCTCTACTCACACAGCGCTCCCACGCCCACCCTGGCACACAGCACGAGCCTGCCGCTGCCCGTCACATCAAAATGCCCGCTATCTGCTGCTCCAGGCTCTCTGCCATTGCAGCCTACAGCCTGGACCGGCCCTGGGCATTGGCAGGTCACACTGCTGCCTTCAAAGGGTGAGGGGAGGAGCGCCAGGAAACCAGGCTCCTCCTCGGAGTGGGCCCCTCCCACCCCGGGCTGTGGCAGGGCCTGCCTTCCATCCTCCCCGGCCTAAACAGGCCATGTGAAACTTCCCCTTTGGGCAGCATGGTCCCCACGTGGGCCATTCCATGTCCATTTATTACATGAGAGGTGAAGGAAAGCCACTTCCCTTCCTCAGTGCCCAGCAAATCATCAGTTCACAAAAGCCGATTAGATCAGTGCGTTGGAAAGCCAGCCAATGGAGAGAACTGGGGCTCAGGACGAGGAGGTTTTGATGGGATCTCTGGGAGGAAACATTTTACTACGTGAAGAACAGGCAGCTCTGCGTAACAACATCTTTCGGGGAAGAAAGAGGGCTTGATGTCCTGGAATTTACATGGTAAGAGGCCCAAGAGCATGGGGCAGAGATAGGTAGGAAAGGTCAACTTCTTTCAGTCCCCTTCCTGTACCCTAAGTCCTGCCTCCCGGAACCAGAAGGCAGAGCTGTCTGGCTGGAAACGCACATCCAGGCACCCACACTGCTGCAGACGGAGAGGCGTGAATATTTTAAAGCTAAGTTTTCTGTTTTGTTGTGCACTTGGAAACTTTTGCAATCAAATTGTGAAAGGCAGAGAGCCTAAGGGGGGGGGGGACCACTACTTTCTTAGGCTTTAATGTGCAATAAATCTTCATTTGCAGGGTCTGTGGGGTAACTGATATAAAAAGGGGGGAGCAGGGGAGGGTGCTGCATGTGGGGCTTTTATCCTGTCCCTGTGATGGGTCACTTTGTCTGGGGACAGAACCCACAGGTAGAAAGAGCAATCATAAATGCAGACCAGAATAGCATAGACCTCTAAAGTATCTCCATTTATAAAGTCATCCGTTCAGGTTACCTGAAGTACTTGAAGTATCAAGTGTAACTTTTATTGACTTCCACAGATGCCATTAACATCGGCATCTAACACCCCCATACCCGCACCCCCAGAAACAAAGAGAACGAAGGGAACGGATAGGCAGATATATTAGGATAACAACCTAATAACAATTAGATTACAATTAGATTGTAATCACTAGGATAACAATCTCAGTGATTTGTAGGGGAAGGTTTTACTTATTCCCATCACGGTCCGATGTGGGGTACGACTACTCAGGTATCAAGATCCTTCCAGTACATTCTGTCTTTGGAGCTGGTCAAGACTGGAGAAGGAGGAAGCACAGAGAAGGCTCTCCTGGGCTAAACCAACTTAGCCCAGAGATGACGCATATCGGTTCAAGTTACGTTCCATTGGTGGGAATTAGTCACATGGCCCAGGCTTAATGCAAAGGAGCTGGAGAAACACAGTCTGGTGTGTGCAGGAGAGAAAACGGACTGGCGAGCGCCCAAGTTTCCACCACAGCCAGTGACCCTGATTTTAGCATCTAGTCGGTCCCACATTCTGTTTTCCCTTCAAGCGTATGGAAAAATAGCACAATAACTAATTCTTGTGTGTTAATAACAACACAAGAATAAACTCTGTTCCACCTACTCTCAAGTGCAAACCTACTTTTGCCCCACCTCGTATATAATGCTGATATCGCTGGGTTGAGCAAGACCCGAATTCCCATGAGTCAGAGAAATCTTCTTTCCCTAGACGGCACTTCTTGGGCAGGTTTGCTGTCACTTGTCACTCCCTGACCATGGCTGACATAGCTAATTAATCATGACATTCTTCCCTGTCGCTCCAGTCACAGCCGCACGAGCCTGCTCAGTATGGAACCCCAGACGGCCAGGACCAGTGGATCAGAGTCACACGCAGAGCAAAGCCTCTTTCCGCCCTGCTTGTTTCCACCCCTCACGGCTCATAGACAAGGAAACTGGAAGTCAGGGAGGTGGAGTAACTTCATCCACTCATCAGCACACTTGTACTTTTCCCCTTACTATACACTAGACATCGGGTTAAGCTCAGACAACGTTACTTCAAACAAGATACCGGCCTGCCTCCAGGGACTTGATGGACAGCGGGAAGTCAGGGGAGAAGGCAGGTCATTACGATTCAGTGTGACAAGGGCTAAGAAAGGGGAAAGGGCAGGATGCTGTGGAAGAGCGTGGCACAGACAGCTCACCGACTTTCGGTGAGGGCTGGGCAAATCTTGCTGGAGGAAAACCCATCTATGCTAGTCATGAAAAGTGAGTAGACTTTAGCCAAGCAAAGACTGAAACTGGAAGACAAGATCACGGCCGGCGGAAGAACCAGCCTGTGTAAACACCAAAAGGTGGAAGTGAGGGTGACACAGAGGAAACTGCAAGAAATGTAGCCTGATTGGAGCCCACAGGGCGGAGAGATGCATCAACTAGCTATTGCTGTGTAACAAACTACCCCAAAACTCAGTGGCTAAAAATAATAACAGCATTTCATGGCTCATGATTCTACGGGTCAGCTGAACAATTCTCATCTCTACTAGACAGTCAGGTTTAGACAGTCAGCTGAGAGCTGGGCAGGGAGCCCTTTCTTGCATGTCTGGGCATTAGCTAGCTGTGGACTGGTTTAGGGTAGCCCTGGCTGTGACAGCTGGGCCTCCCTCCAAATAGTCTCTCGTCCTCCAGCAGGCTAGCCTGGCCTTGTCCACATGGCAGTGGCAGGGCTCCAACAGAGAGAGCAGAGGCACTCCAGGCCTCGGGGTTGACACAGTGCCACTTCCAGTGCATTCAGTGAGCCAGAGCAAGTCACAAGGACAGCCCAGAGTCAAGAAGTGAGGAAATACACTCCACCTCTTGATGAGGGAAACTATTATACCAATCTTTTTGCAAAGGATGTGGATACAGGGAAGCAGAATTTAGATGATTTTTTTTTTAAATCAATTACCACTGAGGGAGAGCAGTGGCAAGAAGGAAACTCGCCAAGATAGACAGGTCCAAAACATAAAGTCTTGTTTTCCAAACCAGTGTTTGGAGAGGTAGTGGAGAACCATGGAAGAGTGTCATATACAGACATGAACTTGGCAAGGTGCTGCTTTAACCCAAAAAGTTTGACAAAAGCTTGGATCAGGGCAGGAGAGATGGGTTGTGCAAGAGACAGGTACAGGTGCTACCTACTGGGATGAAAGAGGGAAGTATCTGAGGTGACGGCACTGGTGAGTAGCAGAGCTGAGATTCAAGCCAGGTCTGATGGTCTGAGGTCGTCCACACCTCAGTCTGATGTTATTACTCTTCCTCCCCGGGTCCAATAGTTAAAGAGCAGGGATTTTCCACCCCACCTCCTACCAACTTCCAGTGTTTCCTTGGCTGCTTTCTGAATCGTGACTTGGAAACAGGGACACCAAGGCCATTCTAAGAAGTAAATCTCATTGAGATATGAAGCCCTGCCTATCACAGCTAACCATCAGCCACAGAAAGCCTTTGGAGTCGGAGAAATAACAATGGACTCTCATAACTAGCAAGTCTACCAGAGGTGGCATGGAGAATCATTAACCTTCCTTAGATAAAGAGGTCCTGGCTGTGGCTTATGCAGGAGCTTGTGAGAAGCCGTTTGGTTGCAAATCAACACCTGCCATTAGGAGCAGCCACCCTTTTGACTTCCAAGGCAGGACTCAGTTTCGAGACCAGTTTGTCCTCTCTGCCCATTGCCCCTTAACCCCTGGCATGTGTCTCCCAGACTGCAGTCTGCAGGCCTCAGCTCAATTTCAGATGCTTTGGCGAATGACTTCTCCAGAGCTCCTCGCAAGCGAACCACATGTATACCAAACAAATATTGCCTGTATTTTGTCTGATTGCTGCAAACACACCCTCCAAGTCTGACTGCATCTACCGAATTGATTGTGCAGGTCACGGTGATGAACAGAAACTACTTCTCTTTACTGGTAGTGGACACTTGCCCCTAAACTTTGTACACTGCACTTTTCTACCAAGGGGCCCCAAACACTTTGTGAACACCGTTTCATTTGATAGTGCACCCTTGGAGCCAGGTCCGAGTCATCTGTCACAGCTCCTCTTTCTTTTTTGGGCCCAGGGTGGTAGTCGATCTGCAAAGATGGCCTCAGTGAGTCCCCCTGTCCCTTGCATCGCACAGACTACTCCAGCGACTCCCAACAAGAAGTGGAATCTCTTTCCTCGCCTCTTGAACCTGGTTTGGCCTCATCACTTGCTTGAACCAAGAGAATATGGCGTAAGTGACACTAGGCAACTCCACAGGCCTTGCAGCTTCTGGTGTGGCTCTCCTGGACCTGCTGCCATGGTAACTAATGACTGACAGTCTGCCATGCTAGCCTGCTGGACAATTAAACAAGAGTATGGGTACTAGGTTGCAGGTTCAATCCCCAGTCGGGACACATGCAAGAATCAACCAATGAATGGATAAATTCGTGGAACAACACATCGGTGTTTCTCTCTCTCTCCTTCTCTTTCCTTTGTCTCTCTAAAATCAATTTTTTAAAAAGAGTATGTGTACCGAGTCCCCAGCACATAGCAGGTGTTACGGTAGATGTCCGTTTCCTGCCTCACTGTCTACAATAATCAGTTCCTATCCAGGTAAGGCTTGAATTAAATTAGTAACTTCTGCACATTTCTTGTTAAGAACAGCAGAATAGTCCTTCCTTCTTCCTCAGCCAGAAAGGTACTCAGAACCTGGTGTGACGGTGGCTGGCTGAAGTGTGGCAAACATGGTTATCATCTGGAAGGCAGCCGCGGGCTCTTCATACACCCTGAGCCCCTCACAGACAGCAAGGGCTCACTTGGTAATTCGTTCTCCGGCAACCAGTGCACAGAGAACTTTGAGTTCTGAATACCAAGTATAGTTCAAAACTCCTCCTCATTGGCGAGCAGAAAGGGAAATCACAGGCTTTCCAACAAAGTCACTCTTCAGGTTTTCGGAATCACTTGAAAAGACCAATTTTACTGTTTGCCTGCCAAAGCTGAGTTTTTGTCCCCAGGCTGCTAACCACACAGGTCTTCGAGGGTCACCACAGCCCCCGAAGCAGAGAGACTGGGCTGCTGCGGCAGGAAAAACCAGTTCAACGGGTGGAGGGCCGGGTAGCAGGTGGCAACTTGCTCCTTCCTTGGAGTCCTGTCAGGTTTACAAGGAGAAAGGTGTGGCGGGTGAACGGGTGAATGGGGGCGTAGAGAGGGGGGCGTGACCTTCTCTCGCCAAGCCAAGATGGGGGCAGCAGCAGAGATGACATCAGTCCAAAATCTGGATGGCCACGAAGAGATAAAGACACGGTGCTGCTAAACGTCCTGACCAGTGTCAGGAAACGCAATAAACCAGGGTCGCTGTCTTTCCAAAGCCCCCCTCCCAGACCGACGCGTGCTCTTCCGCTCACTGCAGCTGTGGCCACAGACACGGGACCGCGGGCTCCAGGGCCTGCGAGGAGCGAAGGAAGGGAGAGGTCGGCGACCTCCACATTCGGTTCTTCCGGCTGGGGCGGGAGGGTGGGCAAGGTTACTCCTGTGCCCGTTGACCTTCGGCTTACGAGGTGGTACTTGCCAATACCTGCAGTAAGCTGAAGTCTGTTTGAAAGTTATTTTAGTGAGTAGAAATTGACTCAACGCTCTAGATTTGAGCAATGTCACATGTGTTTATTTTTCTGAACCACATAAAAGCCACCTTCTAGCCCCAAGCAATGAGGTCAGTAAGAAGTCTAACATCTGTCGCTTCTGTGGCCTCGTCTCTCTGTCTCGAAGACAGTTACCATCACACCAGTGCAGCAGGGGAAAGAACCCAGCACTCAAGGTTCCCTGCTGTTCTCTGGGTATGAATGGAGGTTTAACTTGCTCACTCTTTTGGTTCTGAGGCTGCCACAATGAACACAACGAAGCGTAAGCTAAATAATTACTAATGACAACCCTCCTGATTCTGAACTGTGGTCATTTTTCTGACCTCCCACATTGGGTAAATCACAGGGAATCTTGATTGACAGAGATAAAAATGCAAAGTCGTTCACACAGCTCGTCCGTGCCTTCTTTGTCCAAGACAGCGGAGTCTCCTGGACGGTAAATTCCCAGGGAGCCATCACCAAATGCTTTCTTCTAACTATGGTTACTACAACATGATGCACCTGAGGTGGTTATTTATGATGATCCCTTCTAACAGTAATTATCATCATCACCATTATCCTGTACTACCATTTATTGCGAGCTTATTTTGTAGTAAGCACTACGTCAAGAGCTGGGCCTGCATGACCTCACTTTATCCTCAGCACGATGCATAGAAGTAGGCATTATTATCCCCATTTTCCAGCTGTGAAAGTTAAAGCTCTGAAACATTAAATTGCCTATCACCAGCTACTGCGTGTAGGAACTAGAGTCAAGAACCCATTGTCCTACTTGAAAGCCCAAGCTCTGAACCTCTATGGCATGTCGCCTTCCTACCACATACAGGGTATGTCCAAGAGCGGCTTCCTAAGGCCGCCATGAGGTAGCCCCTGCCTGCCTCCCCACATCTACGTACTGCCTGCTCTACGTTACACTTCAGGTCCATCGGAGAACTTAGACTCCCTGAACACGCCCTGCTGTTGTACACCTCGGAGCCTCGGTTCATAAGGGTCCCTCTGCTAGGATCGCCTGCTCCCCACCCCATACAAATCAGACGAGACACGAGCTTCCTAAGAGCCCTTTCCCAGTCCTCCCCCGACCTGGGTTTGTGTCCTTACTCTGTTGTCCATTAACATTCTAGGTACTGTCTGTCGTTGTCCTTACCAGAATGTACTGTAATTCTGCATTTCCTGTTTATTTAGCTTCCTACTTAGACTTTGGGCCTTTTCAAACACAGGAGCTATTTTAGATAAGTAGATAGACAGACAGATGATTTTTTCATCCCCAGCCCTCAGTACATTCCCTATTACATGTCAGACAGTCAGTATTTGCTGACTCACACTGTCACCCATGTTAAGTGAGTTTCCAGTGCTACCTGAAAGTATTACCCACAGCTTTGGAACAACAGGTAAAAAATAATTACCATTTCATTACACCAATATTTACCATAAAGTCATTACAAGAGTAGGAAGGGAACGTAGAGGAGACTTAGTTCGGGATTGTCGTAAAGCTCTGGAGTAGGAAGCCCGGAAGTGAGTTCGAGTCCCTCTCAGCTACCTTCCGGCTCAGGGAAACGTGTGACCTCCCTGTGCTTTGGTGGCACGTTCACCTACAGAACAGGGTTAGTCATAGCTTATGGGCCATGAATGGCTGGTATGAGAATCAACTGAGGGAGTATTTATGGGAACACTTGGTTTCCTGAAATCGTTACACAATGAAATGCTTTTGTTTTGTTTTTGCTTTTCACGGAGCCTGGGCCATAGTCAGTGCTCAGGGAAGATGCTCCATGAATGTTCCTGGAAAGAAGAAACGGAGGGAGAAAGGGAGGAGTACTGTACGACCGGGAGCTACTGGAAGCCCTGGGGTGCTGACTCCTCGGCCGCAGGCCCCTCCGCTTGGTCACGGCAGTGGGTGCTGCAAGTCAGAGGTTCTCAAAGCGTGGTCCCAAGAACCAGCAGCATCAGCGTCAGTCTGGGGTACCTTAGAAATGCAAGTTCTCAGGCCCCCCCAGACCTGCTGAATGGGAACCATGGGGGTCTGGCCAAGAGTCTGGGCTTTTCTGCTGTGAGGCCTCCAGCGACGCCGGTGCACGCCGAAGCTGGACAGCCACGCTGGGGAGGACTCCCCATCATCTGCCTCTGCGTGAGACACGCGGGAAGACCAGGGCAAACTCATCTAAAACTTACACAATTTATTCTAGAAGCCTAATGCACATTGTTTTCATTGTCATTTCCCACTAACGACACATTTATGACTCAAGGGGCTACATTTCCAGAAAGATTGCCCCAATAATACAGTACACTTTTGGTTTAAAATAACAATTGCTGAATTATTTTTATAAGTATTGATTATGCTACACGATTGACCATTATTCATAATGACCAATAATTTACCCATTAATAATAACGGGTAATTCTAAAAATTGCAATGACACTTATATGGTGCTCACTATGTACTAGGCGCTATTTTTAAGCACTTTCACTATATTAACTAACATCACTCACAACAATCCCATGAGGCAGGTACAGTTTTCTACTGTTGCCATTTTACAGAGAGAACAGTGAGGTGTGTAGAGACTCTGTAACTGGCCAAAGGGCACGTGGCCCAGTAGAGCCAGAATTTGTGAGCAGGCGGCCCAGCTCCAGAGTCCGGGAGGCTAACCACTGTGCTGCACTAGGAACCACCAACAACTTAGAGATCACTTAATATTTATGGAGAATCTGGTACTTTCCTCCAGGTTGGTAAATACACACACACATCTGTGCACATGCATGTGTATGTAAACTATTGGTAAGTATATTTATTTACATGTAAATAATTTCAACATATTTTTTATATTTTTACACATTTTGTATTTTTATGAATGTATTTATTTACAATTTAAAAAATGAAATCAGGTCGTATGTAGCTGTAAGCTAATTTTTAATTTAATAATATAACATCTGATGTTAATGCAGTTCTAAGATCACTGTAAAGGTCCTCCGCGCCCACACTTGGTACAGTGGGAAGGGAGGCACGGCTCTACTGGTCCAGACTCAACCAGAGGGTCCGTGCTGGGGACCGTGGAGGGAGGACAGAGGTTGGCATCACCAAAGGTTTCGGGAAACTCCTCTCTCTCTGTGCACTGTGTGTGTGTGTGTGTGTGTGTGTGTGTGTGTGTGTGTGTGTTGCGGTGGGGGGCGGGGTTGTTGAGGTGAAATCTGAATAATTCCTAACATCAAAAATAACACTGTATTGTATTTTTTGTATTGAGTGGGGCCTTATATTCAGAGTAAATCTTATACATGAAATTGGAAAAGGATCTATAAATTGGCACTGTTTGGAATAGCAAAAGACTGGAAGCCATGTGCTGTATCTTGCCATGTATCACACTTATTTGCCCAAATTTTTGAGGGAAAAATAAGGATATACATTATACATGGGTAGTGCCTGAGATACCCTGTACCTGTTCTTGTGTTTTGTAAATATTTGTTGCATAAAATGTCTTGTATCATAATATGTTCAAAAATAAATGCTAAGATTCCTTTAGAATACAAAAAACAAGTATCTAAATAAATCATTGAATTAAATAATTAAAATGAAAAATATTTTTCCTGAAAGTCTGGGCCAAAAACATGGGTGTGCGTTATACATGGGAAAATACAGTAAATGTTCATCAGTAAAGAGTTGGCTGCATAAATAATAGTTAAGTACTCACAATGGAGTTCTCTAAGCTGTGAAAATGCTACAAAGGGATCTCCAAAGTATAACATTGAGTCAGAAAATAAGGCAAAGAACAGTTATTTTAATAAGCTCTTATTTATATACATATATACTTATATATACATTATACAAAGTCTGTCTGGAAAAAGTCCAGCCGCTGTTATGAGAATGGTTTGTGCAACATCAAGGTAACCTGGCAGCCTGAATGAGCATGCGTGAACAATGACCACTTCACTGTACTAGTCAGTGAGGACAGTAGCTGCCATTGAGTGAGCATGTGTACTGTGCGGCCATCACATTCAAAATGACTGAGCAAGCACAGCAATGAATCTGCATCAGATTTTGCACTGGGCGTGAAC
>PVKM010040649.1:0-13401 GCA_004027735.1 Carollia perspicillata
GAAGAATCCATGTCCAGCACCAACTTTGCTAAATGTTTCCTCTGTTTTTGAATATTTGGGATTTCCACCTGTAGTGACAGAAGAAAGACACAGTCAAATTGAAGCTCAAGATAAATTCTTCAAGAACTACTGACAGCCACATGACAATCTTTATTTGAATTTTTTATTCAAATTCTTGAAACCTTTTCCTGAGCTAAACTCTGTCTTTGCTGGACATAACCAGGAACCATCTTGGAGGTGTGCACCCCCAGCTCGTGAGGCTTAGTCTCACCCCTGCTGCCGCCAGAGCCGCCAAAGCCAGGGCGCCAGTCCTACTCCCCTCTGCTGGAGCGAGGGCCCTCGGCAGGGGAAAGCACATCTGACACACAGACCTAATTCAAAACAGACAGCAGAGGAATGACGAGAACAGGTCTCAGGAGGCCTGAGATGCTGTGGGCAAGGCCATTAGGATATGTTTTTATAGAAATAAGATTTTTTTCCAAAGTAAATAATAAATACACATTACCATGGCTTTTCTCGGCTCTGAGAAGTTCTTCCATAGGGGTTGTGTGTGGATGCTCTTTTTATCTTTTTATTTCTAAAAATGGCTTGACTGAACATTCCAAGGGAGGGTTTTTGGTTCCAAGCCCAGCAAAACTGGGGCAGGATGTGAGACTTTAAAAAGGAAAATTGACCATAATTAAACCAGCCATCTCAGGCTGCGGCTTTTATAGAAGGAAAAATGCGAGGAAGATCCAGTGTGCCTGGAGTGCTTTCTATTCCCTCCTCCAGGCAGGGGTGAGCGACGGTGAGTGCGGGGACTTCCAACGGGGAGGAGAAGGGTCAGTGTCTGGGGTAGCCCCGCATCATCACAGAGCCCAGAGACAAAGCGGGGGAGTCACAGTGGCATCTTGGTCATACACGCAACCTCAGCACCCAGTCACGGCTGACTGTGGGCTCTGCTTCGGGTTGCTGGCATGCCAGACCACCTTTATGAGGAATGGAGGGTCTCTCCCAAGTGTTCTAGGCTGGGCATGACCGTAACAGGATGCCGTCTGGGAGTCTAGAGCTGGTCCATATCAAAGCCTCATATCTAGGGTTTTCTCCTTGAGTGCTTTTAGGCACTAAGGCAGTTATTTATCCACGCATTCTGCCCCAGAAACAGCGGCAGGGTAGGCAGAGCTGCCAGGGGTCGTCCAGAAAGAAAACCAGACATGGTCCAGGCTATGCTATCCAACATGGCAGCCTCGAGCCACAGGTGGCTATGCCGCAAATGAACAGAAATCACATAAAATTGAGTTCTTGAGTCACATTACACACATATTTCAAGAGCTCAAAAGCCACAGGATGCTGGTGGCTACCACACTGTATAGCTGTGGAACTGTGCAGCTGTGGAACTGTGGAACTATGAAGATGTGAAGCTGTGCAGCTGTGGAACTGTGTAGATGTGCAGCTATGTAGCTGTGGAACAGTGCAGATATAGAGCTGTGCAGCTGTGGAACTGTGCAGCTGTGGAACAGTGCAGATGTAGAGCTGTGTAGCTGTGCACATGGGGAACTGTGCAGCTGTGGAACTGTGCAGATGTGAAACCTTTCCATTGTTGCAGGCAGTTCTGTGGGACAGCACCAGCTAGGTTTTCTATGATCAATTAAAGGCAACTGGGAGGAGTTCCTGGGTTCAAGGCAAATAAAATCCCTCCACTATTTCCTTTCTTACTTGTTTGGAGCTAGCAAAGTTGACATATAAACATTACGGTTTCTTTTAAAAAAAACAGTTTTGTTAGTATTCTTCAAAGTCCAAGAGAAGGGACCTATATAAACCAATGGCAAGAGGCCTTTCAGAGTCTCTTGGATACAGATCCCCAGCCCGCTGGGAGGAGGGGTTGCTGTTTGTTTCACTGCAGACTTGAGATGGGTGGCAGGCAGGGGTGGTGGCAGTGGCGACCCTGGTGGAGAGGGAAGAGATGCTGCCAGCTGTGGCCCTCCCCACTGGAATGCCAACAGAGAGGAAAGTGGGTGGGAGGGGGACAGCAAGCACTGAGAGGGCTGCCCTGTCAGGCAATCCTGACTGTGCGGTTGCATCGTAACCGGATGAGAAGCAGTGTCACAGAGCAGGGGAGGGAGAGCCACAGTAACCAGAGAGGAGCAGAGCGACTGCAGGGCCCACTGCTCGGCCCTTCCCTGCCCACTCAGCCCTGGTCTCATCCACTGCTTACCTCAGCCAGCAAAAACAGGGGCTCGATCACATCTCTCTCCACTTGCAGTTCAAAGTGGATCAGCTCCTGCGCCAGCTTGTCCTCTGCCTCTCCACAGAGTTTCAGCATCTTCCTGTGACAGAGGGGAAAAACCCACACTGAATACCCTGGAGGGCAAGGAGCCCCTGCGTCCCACTGCCTCACCCCCCGGCCGGGTACACTGTCATGAGATGGTGCTAATAAACGGGTTGGGTGCCATGGTGCTCCACAGACCAACTCGCTCCACCCATTTTCGTTTCCAAAGTTATCAGATTTTTAAACGATGCTGAGTACCTACAGTGTGCCTGGGGTAAAGGGAACATGGAGGGAAACACGGCAGTGATGTGGGGAGAACAGGCTCCCGCATGCGGAATCCCCAGAGGCTTCTGTTTCCCCTGAGGGCCCTGGAGAAATTGGCTAAAATCAGTGCTCGGACAAACCAGCACCTTCAAACACATACCAAAAACCTGATTTTTTTTCAACAGGCTCAAATAGAAAACAAAAACAAAAACCTCTCCTAAGCCATAAAAACAGGATGAACAGACAATTATCCAATGTAAAGCTGGAATGGAAAAACCATTCTAACGTGTATTCATAAGAACCAAATAAAAAGAGAGCTGCATTGAGTGATACCATATTCCTAGGTGATAGAATGTATTTCAAAAGTGTTACTTCCCCCTGAACAGCATACAGGCTGTCCTCCCTGTTCATGGTGCCACGTTAACTGAAACTCGTGTAAAAAGTTTTTATGAATCAATAAAAGGGTAAGAAGAGGCTGTTGTTATTCTGAAGTCAGTTTGTACTTCTCCTGGCCATACTGTCCACTTCTTACTAAATGTGTGTGTTCACATACAATACATAATGTTGCATCACTTAGTTTAAAAGGTCTACATAATTGTTTCACACTGAATCTATCCTTCGATGACTTGCTTTTTGAGTTCATCATTGTCTTCGGGGCATATCCATCATGACACACACAGAATTAGATGGTCGTGCTGCCCAGAATTCCATCCGTGAGTACACCACCGTTTACGAGCCTTCCCCGGTCGTGACAGCAGCTACCTGGGGCTGGCACGTGCAGGGCCACAGCACGTGCAGGGCCGCAGCATGTGCGCCTGCGCAGCCTCCTGTCACACAGGTAGGTTTCAGTGCGAAGGAGAGACGATGTGCGTACCTGTACCCTTACTGGAGACTGCCAGACTGCACTCGAAACTGGTAGCACAGACCTCACCCTCCCGGAGCAAACGGCAGCTCCCACCGCTCTGCCCTCCTGCCCACCCCGGGTGCTGGTGGACACGTTCGCTTCCGCCAAACTGGGGGATACAAAGTACCTCATCCGGGCTTTCATTGCATTCCTCGACTCCCGGTGAGACAGAGTATCTTTGTATGTTTTGGGCCATTCAGGATCCCTCTTCCATGAAGTGACTATTCATATTCTTCGGCTATTTTTGTATCGGGATTAGTTATTTGAATTTATTTGTAGGAGTTCTTCAGATACTTACAGATACACGTATGTGGGTGCAGAGGGGATTCAAATTCTTTTTCATATCTGCTATAAATGTCAACTCCCAGGCTGTGAGTTTATCTTTGTAGTTTCTAAGTGGTGTTTTTAATCTGATTTTTCTGTTACTTGCCTCCATATTTCTGATGTTACTTCTTACTTTTTTCCTAATTTTAAGCATTAATTATTAGCTGTCAACTACGGAAAATGAAGATTTAGCTACCTTTACATTTCCCCTCCCTCCATTAATTCATATCAGCAGATGTTTAGAATTTACACATTTTGATAAGATATGCTATTTGGAGTAAGGCTAGCTAGTGTATTATGGTTAGCAGTCTTTTCTACACATTTATTTGTTCAATTTTCTATGGGTCCAGCTATGGAACTCAAAACCCTCTGCCACTTTCTAACTTGTCTTGAGGCCCTGAACTTCACTGATGTGAAGAATTTCACCTTCTGGAATTAGTCTCTCCCATGCCTGTGCTGCCTGTCAATCTAGCTCGAGTCTGCCTTCTCTCCCTGGGCACAGCTGTCTTCCTGCAGCCTTCCCTCGCCATTCCCTGGCCTGTTCTCTCTGCTCTGTGCTGAATGTCTTGTTTCCTACGTCTCTGTCCCCCTTTCCTGGTTACTCCCTCATCACAGAGCACATCTGGCTTCAGCTGCCTGAGAAACCGGGTGGGGTGTCAGTTTCTGAAAACATGCGTGTCACAATGTTGCCTTGTACCCCCACGATGCTCAGGGTAGTGAGCTCTGTGCAGATCACCTATCCCTTCAGAAGGCTGACGGCACTGCCCAGTAATCATCTAGCCTCCAAGGCTGCTTTTGGCAAGTCTGGAAGCATTTGAATTCTTAATCCTCTTATGTGACCATTTTTCTCTCTAGAAGATTGTAGAATCTTGATTTGTCACTAGGATATACTACTGGTGTGCCCTGGCATAGGTTTAATTTTTTCTACTGTATTAGCTCAGTGGGTCCTTACATATAGAAATACATGTCCTTCAGGCCTGGAACACTTTCATGTATTATTATTATTACTATTACTACTACTATTATTCCTCTGCTTCCCTCAGAGCCCCTGTGGTCATCTTCTTGCTCTCTTTTCCAGATTCTTCAACCTCACTTTCCAAATCTACTGAGAATGTCATATTTTTTCATTTCTGTCAGCTTGCTTTTGATCTCTCATTATAGGAATGTTTTTTCTTATAAATATTTTTATTAACATCCTATTTTAATTTAATAAATGCATTTTGTTTTCTTCTTACTTGGAAACATAAGAGGTAATTTTCCTGAAATCTTCTCCTCTCCGTGTAATATCTATTTCTTCCTGGTTTTACTTTTGTATTATTTTCCCAGTTGTCTTGGTCTCTAGGTTTCCGATGTCTGGTGATCTCTTTAAGGGTGGAGCCTAAGCAGCTCGGAACACGTGAGTGAAGCTCATTGGCTGTGAGCTCATCTGCGGATGATCCAGCTGGGACACTCATTGGAGCACCACCTCCTTCAATGTCTTTGGGTCTTCAGTTCGTCCGTGTTAGGCTGGGGGCCACATGGGTTGGGCAGACAGCTGAAGAGTCTGAGCACCCAGCTGTATTAGCTGTATTCGATCACATCAGTCTCTTCTTCAGTAACTGGTCCCCTTACCTGGTGCCCCCAGAATAGAGAAGCTGTTTTACCCTCCACCCCCTAGAGAATAAAGCTCCAGAGTTCAGCTGGAATTGAAGGTAGTGGGATGAGTCTCCCAGGGGTGAGGCAGGTGCTGGGTTTGAGCAATCCAAGTGGTACCTGACAAGCTTTCAACCTACACTCAAAACTTCAACCACTTCCCTGCCCCCGAAGACCCACTACTGCAGTGATGCCTAGTGCCACTAATCCTGAGCCTTGAAGTATGTCGAGGAGTACATGGTGTTGGTGTTGGGGATTCAGGTTTGGGAACTTGCTAAGTCAGTTCCCAATCAATCATATGTTTTATCACTCACAAAATTTTGTTGCTGTTGTCTTTTCTCTTGTTTTTCCTGCATTTTTAGGTGTATGTCTTCTAAGAAAAAAATCTCTTTGTCGTAGTGGATTTGGAAGGGGACTCAATTGGATGTTGTGTTCAGCCTGTCATCTTCACCTGGGCATCCTCCATCCCTTTACTCTCAACCTTGCTGTGTCACAATTTGGGTGTGACTCTCAGAAACACCATAGAATGACTGCATGTTTATCCACCTGAGATTCTCTATATTATAAACAACTGAGTTTATTCCATTTACAAGTCTAATGATTATAGATACATGCAATAATTACTATTACCTTCATTTTCTGTTTTCTATTTATTATGCTTTTCTTTGCTTACTTTTTTTCGTTTAATCCCTTCTATGTTTTTTTTCTATTTTATTTCTCTTTTTATCCTTTTACTAGTTTTGAAGTTTTGCATTCCATATCCATTTTTTGTGGTTACTTTTACTTTTCTCATATGTACATTTACTTTAAATGTAATCTTTATCCACTTTTCAAACAATATAGAACATGAAACACTAATTCTCTTTCCAATGTTTCATGTTTTTATTTTCTAGTATTTTAGTATCATTTTGTTTTAAACTCCAACCAAATTACTCATTATATTGCTACTGTGAATTTAATGCTTATTTATATTTATTTACATTGAAGGGGAGAAGAATACGCCACCCCAAAACATGCTACAATGGCCAATGGCATAAAGATTATTTTGAGCCAAAAGCAACTGAGAAGCAGATACAACATAAGCTCTCTGTGCAGTCTCCTTTCCACTTGCCTAAAACCAGAACATAAATTTGTAAAAGTGTGCTTCTTCCCCTTTCTACCAAGAAGGACAAAATTAATCTCCAGAGATGACTCCAGACTCTTATCAGCCTAGAGAAGGCACCAAATAAATAACAAACTTTACTCACGATCTCTTATCTTCTGTTAGTTTCCTTATATGTTTGCCTTCCCATAGTTGGTCGCACTAGAAACCCAGATGGCTTTTCCTGTGTCTTGCCACTTCTCTAGAAACTATTGTTTTTTATTAAGAAGCTATATAAGTCAAAGTTCTAGCCACCCCTTTGAGTTCCTAATGACTAAGTTCTCCTATGCACACACACTGCACATGGAAATACATTTGCTTGCTTTTCTTTTGTTAATTTGTCCTTTGCCAACCTGATTGGCAGAGCCACAAAAAGGAACCTAAAATGAGTAGAGAAAAAATAATTTTTTCCATTTCCACACCACACTCACTATATTTTAAAAATGCTACCTTGTTATTTGCATTTTATTCTTCTAGACATAATCTATTTCACATAAACCTAAACAGCTTTTATGTTCAACTTTATGTTCAGTGAAGATATAAGAGTAGTAAATTCTCTAAATTTTTGACTGAAAATATCATGATTATCCCTTTATTCTTTAATAATAATTTAGTTTATCATAGAATACTGTATTCTAACATTTTTGCTCAACACTTGAAGATTTTCCTCTATTATTTCCTGGCATTTATTTTGGCTGATGAATAAATAGTATGTTATTGCTCTAATGGCTCTTTTATACATAATTAGCTTTTTTTCTGCTTACATTTTTTTTTTTTGGTAAATACTTCCCAGTTTTACTACAATGCATCCAAGAGTAGATTTCCTTGTGTTGATCTTAATGAGGACTTTTTGTGCTTCTCAAATTTAAAGACCATGTCTTTCTTCAGATCTAAAATCTACAAAAGAAAAATTCAGCCATAAACTTTCCTTCTCCATATTACCTTCTTGAGGTACTGCTAGACATGGCTGTATTCTACCAACCATGCCTCTCCATTTAACAATGCCTGCATTCTTATCTCTTGCACTTCATTCTGTTCTTTCTTTTTGGCAACTTCAGATTTGTTTTAAAGTTCACCAATTCTCTATTTCAGTGCAATTTTCAGTTTATCTCAATTAAGTTTTTAAATTATAGTGAGCATAATTTGAATTTTAAGAAGTTTTTTTTTGTTTTTTTTTCCTTGATTCTGCCTTATCTTTCTTTTTCATATTGTTTGATTATTTTGTCAAGGATTATTTTGTCCTCACTTAAATTTTACATCAAGGCATAACTGACGTACAGCGTTACATTACTTTCAGGTGCACAGCACAATGATTCAGTATTTGACACACTGCAACGTGATCACCACAATATTCTGGTTAACATTTGTCACCATACATAGTTACAAATTTTTTTCTTAAAAATTTGGGATGCTTCACAAATTCATCCTTGCACAGTGGGTGTGCCAATCTTCTCTGTATCATTCCAATGTTAGAATATGTGTTGCCAAAAAAATGACATCTCTAACTTTTAAATTTCATTTTAAACATAATTATTTTACATTTCCTTTCATACTGTTCTATTATTTTTAGTTCTGAGGATACTGATTCTCTTATTCATTATGGGTGAGGATTCTCTCTCATGTCAATTCTATTTCTAGTTTGTTTTCATTATGCGTTCCAAACCAACAAAGGTTGTTCTGGGAATCCTGTAAGTTCTGACGTCTGGCATCGGAAGGATTCATTTTTGCTTTTACTGGGGCCCTGGGGATTTCGACTGTTCTTCAACAACTTTATGTTAATTTCTCCCCTTGGGAGCTGCCTCGCTACAGAGACACTAAACGTGACTTCGGGGCCTGGGGACTTGGGTTTCTCACTGGCAATCTTCCCTCCCCCCGTAAAGTCCGCGGCCAGACTAAAAGAACCCGCGGTGCTTCGCCGTGCAGTTCTGGTTCCCTTTCCGTGGGTGGGGACTTACCCAGATTTGCCAAACCCACACAGGTGTCACCTTACCCAAGAAGTGTGTCATCTCCCAGGATAGCTGACCCCTCCATCAAACACTGAGCCAGTGTTGTTAAAGGCAATTTTTTCTGAAAAGGAAAAAAAGGTAGTCACACGCTTACTCTGAAACAGCGGAATGTCAACACTCTGCTAGATACTGTATTAGCAAAGAAACAAAATGACTTTAAAATATGTTTAAAACCTAAAAATGTATAGGATTTAACAATGGGTTTGATTCAGAGATGTTAAAACTCAGAAAATTAGAACTGAATTAAATCACCAGTTTGGAAAATAAGCCTAAAGTTTACATGCTGCGTTTTAACATGAAGTGGGATAGGAGCAAGAAAAAAAATCAGAATTACATTAACAAAGATTTAAGCAATGATTTCATTTCCAAAAGCCAATCTCTTACCTAAAAAGTATATTAGCCCCATTTTATAAACGAGGTGGATTATGGTCAAGACAGAGAGGAAAAAGTTTCACATTAAATTACAATACAAAGAATGTAAGCTTCAAGATAAAGACACACTCCAAATAAGATATAGAATAGCCAACAAGCACATGAAAAGATTCTTAACATCGTTAGTCTTTAGGGGAATTCAAATCAAAGCCACAGCGAGATACCACCTCACACTAGGATGACTATAAAAGTAATGACCTCATAAATATATATGTGTGTGTGTGTGTATAATTCTCACTTGAGAACATGCTTATTGATTTTAGAGAGAGGGGACAGGGCGGGGAGAGAGAGAAACATCACTGTGTGAGACAAACATTGACTGGTGGTCTCTCATATGTGCCCCAACTGGGGACCAAACCCACAAGCATTGCCCTGACGAGGAATTAAACCTAAGACCTTTTGGTTTATGAGACAATGCTCCAGCCAAGCCACACAGGCCAGGGCAATAGCATATACATTTAAAAATAGGGAAGTAAGTAGTGGGGGGCGTGTGGAGACCCTGGGGCCTTCACGCACTGCTGGTGGAAATGCACGGGTGTGCAGCACGGCGGGGAAGCTTGGCAGCACTTCCCTAAGGTGAGCGGTTGTCGTATGGCCCGGCAATTCCACCCTTGGGCAGGTACTCAGAATAGCTGAAAACAAAGGATCAGACAAAAACACGGGCACGAGTGTGAATAGCGGCACTACTCACAATAACGAAAAGGTGGAAACGGCTCGACTATCACGAATGAATAGATAAAGCGATGTGGTCTATCCACATAACGGAATATTACTCAGCCATCAGAGGGAGTGGGGTCTCAACACATCCTACATGGATGAACTGCGAAACCATCACGCTAAGTGAAATAAGCCAGACACAAAAGGGCACATACTGTACCATTCCATTTATGTAAAATGTCCAGAGTAAACAAAAGCACAGAGACAGAAGGTAGATTAGTGACTGCCAGGGGCTGGGGCGAGGGGACACAGGAAATGACTGCTTGGTGAGCCTGGAGTCTCCCCCTGGGGCGAGGAGATGCACTGGGATTCGATGACGGTGGTGGCTGCACAGAACCGCGGATGTCCTAAATGTCACCGAACTGCGCACTGTAAAACCGATGAAGTGGCGAATGTTATTTTCTGTGGGGAGAGGGAGGGCTGAGAGGAAGAGGCGGGCTGCTGCAGCGGGGAGCGCGACCCACCCCCTCCTCCCACCTGCCCACAGGCCTGTCTCCTTACTGTGCCTCGCCGTCCGTACCTGCGGAGAGCAGGGTGAGCACTGCTGGCACCTGCTCAGGCCCCCCAGGGCACACTCTGCACGGACAGCCCCCCAGGTGGAAAGCGAGGCAGCGGCCCCCAGCCGGGGCCCCCTATGCTGCCACACAGAGAGCTGAGACTATAGCTCGTTTGCTAATCGGTACGTATGCAGTGCCCACCCAGGTGCCACGCCAGCAGTAAGCTCAGACACGGAGCTTACATTTCAGGGCAGGGAGACAAACGTAAACAGGAAACTAGGAAGGAGATCCTTTCAAGTAGCTGCAAGTGCTCTACCCATAAAGGACATGGGAAGTGCCAAGGCCGTGAGGAGGGAGAGGGCACGGCCAGCTCAGGGTCCCCAGGTAGGCCAATGCGCTGCAGCGCAGGGAGAGACAGGTGGCGCTGCGGGAGAAGAGGGCGGCGGTGAGGGTGCGTGGGGCCTCGCCAGCCAGGGCAGGCGCTGGGGTTTCACTTGAAGGGCGTCTGGGGACAACCAAAGGCTTGTTTAAGAAGAGTGTGATGAGATTAAAAAACCTCCAATCCTGAGACAGATGAATGACCTAAGAGTGGGGTCAACTCAGAGCTAGATTTTTAAGGCCCCATCCACTAGAACTTAAGAATCTGGTTTTCACATCCCCAGGAGACCTGCACCCTCTGTGGTATCTCCAGGGAAGAGCTTGGGAGGTAAGTCAGCCCCTGAGAATGACCACGGAAGTTCGTGTGGTTCCTGAGGTGATTCCAGGTGGAGAGAGCCCAGGATACCTGTGGATAAGGCCTTCAACGGGTCTAAAACAGACCCTCTCCCCTGCCCTTGGACAGGTCCATGCTACTGAAGGCAGATGCCTTCTACTCAAGGGATGAACTTACCACCCCATCATTTCAAATAAAATGGGACAAAAAACGAGACCAGGCAACTCAGTATTAATACATCTGAGTTCAAACATCACTTTCTGGTTCTCCTACAAAGCCATTAGGTACCAGTTTCCAGAGACTCGACTGAAGGCACAGGACACAGTATCTCAGGAGGGCATCTATCCCTCCTTCACCTTTTAAAAAAGTTATTCCGGGGTGACTGTGTCCCCCCAGGGACATTTGGCAATGTCTGGAGACATTTTTTGGTTGTCACACCATGGTGACCACTACTGGCATCTAATACGTAGAGGCCAGGGATGCTGTTAAACATCCCACGACACACAGGACAGTCCCCCAAGATAATGAATTACCCAGCCCGACACATGAGTGCGGAGGTTGAGAAACCTGGCAGAAGGAAAGGACTTCAATCTGCAAGTTCCAAAAATATCCTAATAATCAGCCAGTGAAAACACTCCTCTCTGGACGTCAGAAAGCAGAACCGTAGGACTGCTTAGCTCACACAAAACGGCCAGTCTGGTTTTCGCAAGCATCCAGAGTCCTGTGGCCCAGCTTTGGAGCAGAACTGAAGCTTTCCCGAGTCCCTCAGAATTTGACAAGGAAGCCAGGTAAGAGAGGGCCTTGCCTGTAACAAACAAAAGGGAACTTCTGATAGCCTGGGAGTTGGCAGTTTTTGGAGAAATATATCTACCAGTTGGTAAGTGCAATTTTTCCAAATATGGAAACGGATGAATCCGATTAGTCCTGTCAGCAAGTCAAGTGAAACTGTGCCCACTGGTGACTAAAGAAGTGAAGATCAAGACCAACAGAACAAGAACCGCCCCTGAGGACCATGGGGCTGGTCAGAGGCCTGGAGAGAGGATGGGGAGGGGACATCCAAGTGCCTGTCCTCCCAAATTAACACCGAGAAACCCACTCGCAGGCATACGAGTGGACTGCCCTCTTCCTGAGCCAGGGAGACAACATTCTTTTCTAGTCATTTCTAGTTACTTAGCACCCTCACTAATGATTCTGAGATCCTCTCAGGTGACAAAGAGGTGGCAGTAAGTGACAAAGTACCTCAAAATGAGAAAATTATTTCTACTTCAGTTGCATTTTAGTTCTTAACATTTGAACAAAGGGAATAAGTTTTTCTTGTTTGCTATCATATGTAGCCTATCAAATATCTATCTATTTGTATCAAATGAATTAATTTTTCAGTAGAAAATATATTCATATGGTACAAAACTCAAAAGGTGTTGGCAGGTTGACAACAGAAAGCCTCCCTCTAATCCTTAACTCTCCGCTACCTAGTTCCCCCCACCAGAGAAGGGGTGTGTGTGAGTGTGTGTGTGTGTGTGTGTGTGTTTTCAGTGGATACATTTTCCCCACAAACAACCCACAAGGTAAATTACTCTATGCCTCGCTTTCCTTTTCATGTAGCGATATCTCTGCAGGTCATTTCCTATCGTGACAGACAGAGTTTCCTTGTTCTTTTTTGCATAAATGACTTTATAGCCGATTGAAGATGACACAGTGTGTTCAAGTCCTCTACTGGCAGTGTGACTACCGCAAACCAGGGCCTGTGCTTGTGGTGTGGTGACTCTCAAAAGGAAGAATTCACTGTGCGAGAGACACTGCAGAGAGTGTGAGCGCTGGGAATCCGAGGGCGGGGGCTGGGTGAGATTGGGTCCCCGCAGTCCCATCCCTGCCCCTTTCCTAGTCACTCTCTCTACTCCAGTCATTCTGGCCACCTTCCCGTTTCTCAGAAATGCCAGCTCCTTTGCACCTCTGGGAAACGCCCACTTGTCATCCCCTGACCCAGGCATGTTTTCGCCTTTGGTGCTGCTGTCTTTTGCTTGTCCCTAAGGGCCACTTCCTCATGATTTGCGTAACTAATGACCTCCCTGGTGTGTGATGCTGCTTCCTTCCAGACCCTGAGCTCGCAGAGGACAGGGGTCCTGCCGAGTGTGCTCAGAACCTGGCATACGTTCTACCTTGCATGCCGGACTTGGTACTTGCTAAGAATTTGTTGAGTAAGGCGGAGAAATACTTACTCCTCTAATAGTGTATTTGTTGAATGTGACTTCCCTTTGAGAAATGCAAGGAGAGAGAACAATAAAAAATGTATTACACCAAGTGTCTTTAAAAACCTATGAATCAACCAGCTAGTAGCCTGGAGAAAGAAGGCAAGTTGGAAAGCTAATTCATATCCTTTCTATTCCCCACCCCACATAAGGAATCTGGTTTAACTCAGTGCCCACCAGCTAATACTGCTCTGGTCACTAAGTTAGTGGCAACAAAATCCCACTTCTTGGCTCACCCCCATGTGGCAGCCAGCCCTGGCTTTTGAGGTTAAATCTGT
>PVKM010040650.1:0-13377 GCA_004027735.1 Carollia perspicillata
AGATAGCTGCCACTTGTGCTTGGCTTGGAGGTGCCCAGGTGAGGCTAAGCTGTGAACCAAGGCTGGCTGCTGCTAGTGCCTGGTTTGGGGCCACTTAGCAAGAGGTACAGTGCTCACCGAAGACAGATGATGCTTATTTGAGACATTTTAGGAAAATCTGAATCATGAGCCCAAATAGGCTCTTCAAATGGAAAAGCCACTAGAAGTAGCTTAGGCGGGCCCCAAAGTTGGGTGGGGCAGGACTTCATGTAATGACCAGGGTAAAGCAAACAGTGTTACCCAGGTTGATGGAGTGTCAGGTATGTTGCTTGCCTGTCAGCTCTGAAAAGGAACCGTGGCTTCTGCCAGCACTTCTATCTGGTTAAAAGCTAACCCCCAGCTCTCACCTTGATGCCAGACAGTTAATTTCTTCCCTATATATCTCTGATGTCTTTCAAGCTGCTTTCCCCACACTGGAGCTCAGAGGCAGTGAGTTCGAGTTAGTCCATGCAGGAGCCCTTTAAGAGAAACTACCCGGGACTCCAGAAGCCCTCCATCTCCCTTAACCTCAATCCCTGTTGTTTTTTACAGCCAGAAGTTATGGGGACTTCTCTACCTGGTACTGGAACCTTGGTCTGAGGGGCCTGGTGTGGGGCTGAGACCCCTCACTCTTCATGGGGGACCTCCACTGCCTAGATATCCCTCCCAATTATTAGCCACCACATATGGGTTTGGGAACAGCCCACTCCTCATTTCTTCCCCTCCTATCAGCCTTGATGTGGCTTCTTTAATTCCCTATTGTAGGACTTCTTTGCAGCTCGATTTCAGGTGGTTCTGATAGTGCTTGTTGTGTAGTTTAGTTGTATTTTTGATGTGGTTATGGGAGGAGATGAGTAAGTACCATGTTTACCTACATTGTCGTCTTGACTGAAAGTCCCAATCATAGTATATGTTTTGAGGTATTCAATGCTCTTAAACATACCAGTATGCTATTGTATAAATACTATTTGGTACAACCACTGTTATTTTGTTATTTTATTTTTTGAATTGATGTGCTTAGTTATAAAACTAATAAAACCACATTACAAAGTTTGGAAGATAGGAAAAAATTATGTAACTAAGTCCCATTAGCCTGAGACAGTCACTTTCACCATTTTATTATATTTCCTTCTAGTCTTTTCATATACTTCTGATTTCCATAGCTGTAACTCTGATGTGTGATAATATTGCATTATGCATTTTCATTTAGTATTTTGTAATAATCAGTAACTAATGTATTATTGTCTGATGGTAGGACAAAGGTGTAATGGCCATAGAATGAGAAGACATCTTGTACTGAAAGATAAAGCAGGCAATTCCATAGAATATAACAGAACTTATTATTGGGTCACTTACTTAGGGGAAGATTGGGCTGGAGTGGACAGATGGCCCAGCAGTTTTGCACAAATTATTCTTCACTACCAGACCCCTGTTACAGTGCCTTTTTAGTAGTATAACTTGGGTACTCATGATTGTCAAGCTAAAGGGACAAAGAATGCAGTAGGGCCCTCCAACGGCCATACCTCCTGGTGGTCTTATGATAGATGATTGCTTATAATCAGTACTATTACATTTTATATATATATTGGTTTTCATGCCATTATGCTATTTCTATCAAAAATGTTTATGGCTACATTTTAAGGAACACAGATGATCATCAGTTAGAAAACTTGGATATGCTTACTAAACATAGTGAAGTTTGTCAAAGATCACAGCATGAGAGCTTAAAAATGAAATCTGGGACACAGAAATGGAGTTGGTTTTGTTCACATCTACATGTATAAAATTGTCTAAGAAATGCTCATTGCATGAATAAGTTTATATAATAGTTTTTCCACTTGTACCACAAATTTTACCATCTGTATAATGGTCCATGAAATAGATGCAGCATAATTTATTTAACCATTTCCCTATAATGGACATTTTGTAGTTTTAAAAATGTTTTTCTAAATTAATAGTGCTGCAATTAACATTTTCAGGAATAGAACACTGCTCCCATATTTACTTATATAGGTACATATGTGGGCTGGGATCATAGAAGTAGATATATTGAATTTAGGGATATGAAAATTGTCCTGGTTCTTGTTACATATTGCTTTTCATAAGCATTATATCAATTTATAGTGTTATTAATGACAATGAGAGACTTCATCTTTAAGAGTTTTGTTGACTTGTATCTGTAACTTTTCTTTTGTTCTGTTTTGTTTTGTTTTTTTCAGATTCTTGTCTTTTACTTTTTACGATGTCTTCTGGCTTTTGTGAGCTGTATCTGTGAACTTTATTTTTACAAGTGAGTATTAAAGCTTCGCTTCTAAAATTGCTATGGGGGAACCAAATATAGCATAGATTATTTTTCTGCTAGTATTTAAAAATAGAAAACACTCTTTCTGGCTCCTAATGTTATACTTGAAATGTGACTCTTGTTTGAAACAAACTGTTGGAGGGTAATACTTCTAATTACCACTTTTTCCCTGAGGTTCATAAATATATTATCTTTGTATTATTAATTTTAATTGTTAGTACAAGTCTAACTAATCTTCTGTTTGGTAGGATTTACTAGAGCCTTATTTGGGGTTCTAAATACAGGATCATGAGCTGTGTCATTTACTTCTTCCCCTCAAGCTTAACTGGTAGGAATTTATTCCCAGTGAGGGACTCAACTGCTCTTATTTTCACCCAATGAAAGAATTTCACCACATAATCATTGGTTGAATATTAGTGGAAGTATTAAATATTTCTGTGTTCCCACTAATAAAAATAGCCACCTTTTTTTTACATGAAACCTAACAAACATCATTTTGATAATGCTTAAAAGGTATTTAGACTTACTAATCATTATTAAAAATCTTCCCACTGCAAAGCAGTTAAAAATGTCAGATAGCCCTGGCTGGTGTGGCTCAGTGGGTTGAGCACCATTGAGAATTGAAAGGACACCAGTATAATTCCCAGACAGGGCACATGCCTGGGTTTTGGGACAAGTCCCCAGTTGGAGGCGTGTGAGAGGCAACCAATCGATGTTTTTCTTACACAACTTTCTCTCCCTCCCTTCCCCTCTCTCTAAAAATAAATGAAGATACGATCTAAAAAAATACGTCAGATAAAATAAAATCTTTGGCCTTTGACTTGGGGTGGAACACAGGAGAAAAAAGAAAGCCAGTTCTGCCTTTGAGGATTATAAACATAAGTTGGTCTTCATATTGGTTCAGGACTGAATTCAAGTCACCGACATGATTCCCTAGCCCCCAAGTTGAGTACTTGTTTTAAGTTTTTCTGGGCTGGTGGTGCCCTGAGGCCACTTGCAAAAATAAATGTAAAATTTCCTTTATTTTGTTTATTTCCTTATTTTAATTATATTTTATTGATTATACTATTACAGTTGTCCCAGTTTTTCCCCCTTTGCCCCTCTCTACCCAGCACCCCCACTCCCTCAGGCAGTTCCCACACCAGTGTTCATGTCCATGAGTCATGCATACAAATTCTTTGGCTGCTCCATTTCCTATACTGTACTTAACATCCCCATTGATATTCTGTAACTACTTATTTGTACTTAATCCCTTTACCTGTTCACCCATTCTTCACAACCCCATCCCATCTAGCAACCATCAAAATGCTCTCTGTATTCATGATTCTGTCTTCCTTTTTTTTGTTTGCTTAGTTTGTTTTTTAGATTCAGTTGTTGATAGATATGTATTTTTTGCCATTTGACTGTCCATAGTTTTAATCTTCTGTTTCTTAAATAAGTCCCTTTAACATTTCATATAATAGTGGTTTGGTGATGAAGAACTCCTTTAGTTTTTTCTTGTCTAGGAAGCTCTTTATTTGCCTTCAATTCTAAATGATAACTTTGCTGGGTAGGGCAATCTTGGCTGTAGATCCTTGCTTTTCATGACTTTGAATATTTCTTGCCAATCCCTTCTAGCCCGCAAAGTGTCTTTTGAGAAATCAGCTGACAGTCTTAATGGGAACTCCCCTGTAGGTAACTAACTGCTTTTCTTTTGCTGCACTTAAGGTTCTCTCGTTATCTTTAGCCTTTGGCATTTTAATTATGGTGCGTCTTGGAGTGGGTTTCTGCATCCATCTTGTTTGGGACTCTGTGCTTCCTGGACTTGCATGTCTATTTCCTTCACCAAATTAGGGAGTTTTCTTTTATTGTTTTTTCAAATATATTTCCAATTTCTTGCTCTTTCTCTTCTCCTTCTGGCACCCCTATGATGTGAATGTTGGGCTTCTTGAAGTTGTCCCAGAAGCTGCTTACACTATCCTTAGTTTTTTTATTTTTTATTTTCTTGTTGTTCTGATTGGTTGTATTTTGCTTCCTTATGTTCCAAATCATTGATTTGATTCTTAGCTTCATTCACTTTACTGTTGTTTGTAAACTGTTCTTCATTTCAATTAGCATATTCTTCATTTCTGGTTGGATTCTTTCTTTCTTTCTTTCTTTCTTTCTTTCTTTCTTTCTTTCTTTCTTTCTTTCTTTCTTTCTTCTTTTTTGGTTACTGCCTCAATTTCATTAATAAGAATTGGTCTATACAGATTCTTTGTTTCTTTCTATTTGTGCCTTGGGGACTCTATGTTTTTGAAAATCCATTTTATCTAGATTGTCAAATTTGTTGGTATATATTTGTCTATAGAAGTCTTCAATGTTTTTTTAAAATCTGTGGTGTCAGTTGACATCTTTTCACTTTTGATTTTGTTTACTTTTGTTCTACTTTTCCTGTTTGATGAATCTTACTATACATTTTTCAATTTATTTTTCAATGAATAGCTTTTATTTTTATTAGTCTTTTCTGTTGTATTTTTATTTCATTTATTTGTGCTCTGATTTTTGTTATAAAATTTTTCTTTAATTTAATAATTATAAATTATTTTATAATTTCTCTCTCTCTCTCTGGTTTCTTCATGTGTAAATTTAAATAAATTTAAATTTAAATTTTGAAAGTGTTTCCAAATAAATTTAAATTTAAATTTTGTTTTAAATAAATTTAAATTTAAATTTTGGAAGTGTTTCCTGCTCATTTGGTAGCCCTCCATAGCCATAATGTTTTCTCTTCTACCTGCTTTTGCTTCATACTAGATTTTGTTAGGTTGTTTTTCAATTTTTGTGTGTCTCAAGGTAGATTTGCTTTTCTATTTATTTTCTTCTTTCAGCTATTGTTTAAAAGCATGTTATTTAATCTTCACACACTTGTGTTGTTTTTCTTTGATTTTTTATACTTAATTTTAATTATATTTAACATTGTGGTCAGATAATAGGGTAGATATACTTTAAATTTCATGACTTCTGATGCTTTGATTGGATCTTTTTGTATGCTGTTGAGGTCCTCACTAAGTTCCTTGAGCATCCTTATTACCAGTGTTTTGAACTCTGCATGTGATAGATTGCTTATCTCCATTTAGTTTAGTTCTGGTTCTAGAATTTTGACCCATTCTTCATTTGGACCATGTTTCTTTGTCTCCTCATTTTGGCAGCCTTCCTGCATATGATTCTATGTATTAGGTAGAGCTGCTCTGACTCCCTAACTTGGTAGAGTGGCCTAATGTACCAGGTGTCCTATAGGGTCCAGTGACACAGTTTCCCTTATCACCGAAGCTGGGTACTCGATGTGCTCCCTTTTTGTGGGCTGAGTACACCCTCCTTTTGTAGTTGAGCCTTGGTTGCTGTTGGCAGATCAATGGGAGGGATTTACCCAGCCTAGTCAGCTACAAGTACTGGCTGTGTCCACTGACCACCAACCCCCGCTTTCCTGATCTTGATGGAGGATCAGCTGTGCAGGGGCAGAGTAGTAATGCTCTGATGTGGTCTGTAGCTATCCATTGGGTGCACAGACTCGGGGGTTTCCCAGGTGGTGCAGGCCAAGGTCAGCCCCCACCTGTGTTCTGCCCAGGGCCACCCTGCATGAGCTATAAAGCAATCTGAGATTGCTATTTGCACTGGGCTTGGAGATTCCCAGGTGAAGCCAAGCTGTGAATCTAGGCTGACTGGCTGCTACAGGTGCCCGGCCTGGGGCCACTTAGCAAGAGGTAGAGGGGTTGGGGGTTCACAGAAGCTGGCTGCTGTTGCTTATTGGAGAGGATTTAGGAAGCTGTGAAGTGTGAGCCTAGACCAGCCATTCATGTGGGAAAGTTACTGTTAACAGCTTGGATAGGCCTATATGTTGGGTGAGAAGGAGTTTCAGGGGATCTCCAGGGTGGTACAAACAGTGTTAGCCAGGTTGATAGAGTCTCAGATATGGTACCAGCTGACTGACTGTGACTCTATGGAGGGGGATTCAAAAAAGGGACAATGACCTCTGTCTGTTTTTCTGTCTGGGATAAAGCTGTCCCCCAGTTCTTGCTTTAATGCCAGACACTTCAGTTTCTCCCTGTGTGCCACTGGTGCCTTTCAAGTTGCTACCCTGTTACTGGAGCTCGGAGGGAGTGAATCTGAGTAAGTCTATGTGTGGGTTCTTTAAGAGATACTGCTTGAGACTCCAGAAGTTTGTTCTACCAACTCAGTCCCCACTGGTTTTTGCATCCAGAAGTTATGGGGACTTATCTTCCTGGCACTGGAACCATGTGCTGGGGTCCTGATGCGGGGCTGGGACTCCTCACTCCTGATACCCCTGCGGAATTTCTATCCACTACACATGGGTGTGGGACCAGCCTGTTCCACATCTCCGCCCCTCCCACCAGTCTGGATGGATGTGGATTCTTTAATTCCGTAGTTGTCAGATTTCCACTTAGCTCGATTTCTGATGCTTCTGAGTGATGGCTCTTCTATAATTTACTTGTAATTTCCATGTGGTGGTGCAAGGAGGCACATTTATCTATGCTGCCATCTTGATCATACATCCTTCTAAAATTTCTTTAGAGAAAAGAATTCTTAATCCAAGTGTCAAAGAATTACCATAGGTTAAGTTTTAGAGAACAAGAAATTATAATAAAAATAAATCACAGAGCACAAAAGGAAACAAGACATTATGACTGAGAGCCAGCACATGTAACAATAGAAAGCTGACCTACAAAACTTCATTTATTAAAAATTGTTAAAATAAGAAGGTAAAATAAGTATATTTGATACTTTTAAAGAAATAAAAGGGAATTAAAAACATGAATCAGCAACAAGAGACTAATCAATCAATAAAATGCAAAGGAACATACAAAATGGGAAAAATACTATAATTGCAAACCATATATCTGATAAGAGCTTCATTTCCAGAATATATAAGGAACTCCTACAATTCAATACCAAAAACATTAATAATCTGATTCTATAATGGATTAAGGACTTGAGTAGACATTTCTCCAAAGAAGACATACAAAAGACCAACAGATATATGAAAAGATAATCAATGTCACTAATCATCAGGGAAATACAAATCAAAAACATGGTGAGATCACTTTATACCTGTTACAATGACTACTTTAAAAATGCTTAAAGATAAGGAGAGAGTCTTAAATGTTGGCAAGGATGTAGAGAAATTAGAATCTGCACACTGTTGGTGGGAATGCAAAATGGCACTGTCACTATGGAAACCAGTATGACAGTCCTCAAAAAATCAAAAGTAGATCTACCAGCAATTCCACTTCTCAGTATTTATCTAAAAGAACTGAAATCAGAATCTTTAAAGTGATATCCACACTCTCATATTCATTGTAGCACTGTTTATAGTAGCCTAGATTGGAAACAGCCTAAATGTCCATTGATAGATGAATGAAGAAAAATATTTATATACATATGTCGAAATATTATTCAGTCTTAAAAAAGAAGGGAATCCTGCAATATGCGACAACATGTATGAACTTTAAGGACGTTAGGCTAAGTGAAATAACCAATCACAGAAGGACAAATACTGAGTGATTTCACTTGTATGAAGTTTCTCAAACAGTCAAATTCATGGAAGCAAGAGAATAGAATTATAGTTGCTAGGTCTTGGGGGGAGAGGGAAGTGGGAAGTTGCTAATCAATGGATATACAATTTCATTTACACAATCTGACTTAGTTCTAGAGATTTTCTATACAACATTATGCCTATGGATGACAATAATACTGTATTTTATGTTTAAAAAATTGGTTAAGAGGGTAGATCTCATATTAAGTGTTCTTACCACAATAAAATAAAAATAAATTAAAAAAGAACTGAGACTACAGGAGTTTTGGCCAAGATGGAGACATTGGTAGAAACATTTTGCTTCCTCGCACAAACAAAGGAAGGATAACAACTAATTTAAAAGACAATAAACAACCAGAACTGCCAGAATAACAAACTGCATGGAACTCTGACAGCCAAGGAGTTAAAGAAACATTCGTCCACACCAGTAGAGGGAGCAGAGATGGGCAGCTGGGTGTCGAAGAGGGCCTGAGGCAAGGTGGTGCACCACATGGGTGAGGAGGGGCTGGCTCACTGGGAAACTAAAGACTCAAACCTCTAGCTATAAAATACTGTGGGGGTCATGAAGGTGGGAGAAAGTCCCAGTCTCACAGGAGAGTTGGAAAGTGGGGCTAGAGTGGAGCAAGTGAGTGCCATTGTCCCCTCTCTGAGCACAGAAAGTGCCACAGTGCAGCAAAGAGGGTTGCCCTGTCCTGACACATACCTAAGGCTCCACCCCTTAACAACTTAACAAGTGCACCAAAACAAAAAAATATGGGCTCAATGAAAGAATAGATCAAACTCCAGAGAAAGAGTTAAGTGATGAAGAGATAGACAACCTATCTGATGCAGAGTTCAAAACACTGGTAATCAGGACGCTCAAAGAATTGATTGAGCTCAGTTGCAAAATGAAGGAAGAAATTAAGGCTATGCAAAGTGAAATAAAACAAAAAACCCAGAGAACCAACAGTGAAGGGAAGGAAACCAGGACTCAGGTCAACAATTTGGAACAAAAAGAAGAAATAAGCATCCAACTGGAAGAGAATGAAGAAATAAGAAGGCAAAAAAATAAGAAGAGGCTTAGGAACCTCTGGGACAACTTTAAGCACTTCAACATCCAAATCATAGGGATGCCAGAAGGAGAATAGGAAGATCAGGAAGCTGAAAATTATCTGAACAAATAATGAAGGAAAACTTCCCCAATCTCATGAAGAAAACAGACTTCCAGGAAGTCCAGAAAACTTAGAGAGTCCCAAAGAAATTGGACCTAAGGAGGAACACATCAAGTCACATCATAATTAAGTTAACCAATGTTAAAGATGAGAGAATTTTAGACACAACCAGAGGAAAGGAGCGAGTTACCTACAAAGGAGTTCCCATAAAACTATCAGCTGATTTCTCAAAAGAAATTTTACAGGTGAGAAGGGTCTGGAAAGAAGTATATGAAGTTATGAAAGATAAGGACCTAGATCCAAGATTACTCTATCCAGCAAAGTTATCATTTAGAATGAGAGGGCAGATAAAGTGCTTACCAGATAAGGTCAAGTTCAAGGAGTTCATCATCACCAAGCCCTTATATGAAATGTTAAAGGGAGTTATCTAAGAAAAAGATAAACTATTAACAATAAAGTGACAAGAAACTCATAACTATCTATAGTGGAACCTAAACAAAAACTAAGCAAACACATAGAACAGGAAGAGTCACAGAAATGAAGATCGTCTGGAGGGTTATCAGTGGGGAGGGAAGAGAGGATAATGGGGGAAAAGGTACAGGGAGTGAGAAGCGTAATTGGTAGGCATAAAATAGACAGGGGTAAGTTAATAGTATAGGACATGGAGAAGCCAAAAAACTTATGTGTACAACCTCTGGAGATGAACTAAGGTGGGGTGGGGGGAGATGGTCGAGGGTGGGGAGTTGTAGGGTGGAGGGGGGATAAAGGGAAGAAAAAATTGGGACAAGTGTAATAGCATAATCAGTAAAATACACTTTAAAAATAAAAAGAACTGAAAGGAGGAACCATATGCGTGCACACACACACAAAAGAACTGAGACTACAAAAATAACGGGAGATTTGAAAATGAACCAAACAATTTGTAGAAATGAAGATATAATAATTGATATTTAAAATTCGCTGGATAGTTAAAACAGATGATTAGACACTGCTAACAAGTAAATTAGAAGACTGATCTGAAGAAATTACGAAGAATTTAGTACAGACTGACAACAAAAGGAAATATAAAAGAGGTTAAGAATAAAAGAGTTTAAGAATGTTCATTGCCACACTAATTACAATTACCAAGATTCGAAACGACCTGTGTGTCCACTATACAGTAGAGTAAAGATCTGATATATATCTAATCAAGTTCTAAGAGATGATAGAGAGAATGGGGAGAGGCAAATAATAGCTAAGAATTTTCCAGAGTTGAGAAGAAATGCTGATCCACAGATTCGGGAAGCCTGACATATCCTGATAGGGATAATTAAAAAGGAATTAAGAAAATTAGAGAAAGAACAAAGAAGATCTTAAAAGTTGACAGAGAACTAAGATTACCTGCAAGGGAATGTCAGGTAGACTGACAGAAGACTTCTCAAAAGCCAAAGACAAAAAAAGTAGACCTTTAAAGTGCTGAGAGAAAATGACTGTCATCCTAAAACTGTGTACTCAGCTAAGCCATTTTTCAAGACTAATAGCTAAATAATGACTTTTCAGACAAAAAATAAAGAAAAAGAAGCCAAACAAAAAAACAAAATTTACTGTTAACAGAGCTTCAGTAAAGGAACTTCTAAAAGGTATACTTAGGAAGAAGCAAATTTATTTTAAAAAGAAGCTCTGAGATGCAATAAGGAACCTGAGTAAGAAAATAATATATGGCTGTATTTGAACAAAATTTGAATGAAGCGATAATAATGTTTTTAAAAACCTACAAAAAAGTAAAAGGAATTGTATAATTGCTTAAGTATGAGAAACACTGACTTAAACAATCGTTTATTAACATTTTGGTGTATCTCCTACCTAGTCTTTCTCTGAAAACTACCATTTATTGAGCAGCTCTGCCAGGCGCTCTTATGAGCCCTTTACCATGCATTATCCTCACAGAAACTTTGCAAATAAGGTAATTATTATCCACTTTTACAGATGAGAAATCTAACAGTGATTATGTAACTAGATACAGGTGTCACTGCTAGTAAGTGACAGAGCCCAAATTTAACCTGTTCCCATCTGAGTCTGAGGCCCATTATTTTTCCACCACACCATGCTGTTTTCCTATTGTTAGTAGACATACCCTTAGCATGGAAGGTATGCGTTTCGTCTTTGGGAGAGCGCTTTGCTCCTGTGTAAGGAGTAAGAAAGTTTGGGTTTCTTACGCACACGAAAACTGCTAACAAACCTGTCAAGACTGTTTGGTATTTGACTTGACATAGTCAGGGTTCTCTGTGATGCAGGCATGTTTTTGTCTTTTGATTTGTAATTTACATCCCTAAGATTTGTTATGCCGGTAGTCTTTGCCTTTCTTCTAGGGCTGTGTGCAAGAAGTTTGGGCTGCATGTAAGTCGAATGATGCTAGCCTTCTTGGTTCTCAGCACTGGCATGTTCTGCTCGTCTTCAGGTAAGTAAAAGAGCAGGTGAGGGCACAAGAGGTTGACTGATATTTCACAGTTGTGTCAAAAGAAAGAACTTTTCCAGATATGTTATATTTGTATAACATAATAATTTGCACTGTTAGTTACACAATCTTGAATGACCTTTACAACATTAAGTAAGATAACTATTATCTCAGTTTTGCTAGAACTTAGAAAGATGAGATGACTTACTGAAAGTCAGTTTGTAAGTGGTAGAGCTATTGTTTTCATCAGGTTGCTTTCTATTACATTATTGTATTTCTTATCACTGTGAGGCTAAAACACACAGGCACCCCCTGCATCCCACACAGAAAATATAATTTTCTTATTTTGCTCAAGAAGGTTCTTGTGCCTAAAAACCCTGTTCTTAATGGTTCTCCATTCTGCCCCTTTCAGTATTTGCAGTGTATTCTGAAAAGGTATAAATCTTTTACTAGGGTTTTTTTTCTTTACAATAAACTTTAGAAATTGAGAATAAAAACCTTAATCTAGAATGGTAGCTTCCAAACTATGCTGCCAGTGAACATTTGTGTTCTATGACCTGAGCCAAGGTAACCTGCTGCCAAAAGGTATCCTGTTCCCAATTCTCTAGGAAATCGAAGTGACTGCACATAAATATCTCAATTTTAATTTCTGCTTGTGTGTACCAGAATCTGGTATACACACTAAATATGCACAAAAAAATAGTATCCAGCTCAGAAGTATATACATTTTTTCAAGGACTATCAAAATCTAAGTCTTTCTTCAGAGACCTCAGAGCCACATTGGAGTAGCTTTGAGAGCCAGCGTCCTAAATGAGACTGTGCTCTCCCCTCTGAGCTGGCAGAGACCTGAGATTCCTCTGCCCCCTGTGCCTCTGCCTTGGCAGCTGGAATCTGCAGATGAGATGGCATTGATGCTATTCAGCATTTATCTGTCAAGGTTGTACCCTACATGTGTTTATAGTTCCTTTGCTACTCCTAAAATTGATTCTTATGTAAGGGAGATACCTGGGAGTGTCTTCATTTTTGTAATCTCCATTGAGGATGTTAAGGCACAGATCAGTCAGTTCAAGGCATCCTTTGATACTGAACCCTTGAACTTTTGTTAAGTTTCTTAAATCTTATTGTTCATTCATTTTATTTTTTGTTGGAGTTGGTACTGGCTTTTTCCTCCTAGTGCTAGGTGAAGTAGGCCTCATACAGCAGGGAGCATCAGGTCTGCATTTTTGTGTGGAGTTGGTGGAAACCCTTTGATCAAATGTCACTATAGCAGAGAACCTGAAAATAGCCCTTAGCTGTGTACAACAGCAAAGTGATGCTAGATGGCAATCATTAGGGGGACATCTAGAGGCCAAACTTATGTAAAAGAGGGCTGTCAACCAACATTTGATTCTTGAGAAGGCTTCCTGAAATTCCTGTGGGGCACAGGGTGGTACCTGGACTGCCTCAAGACTACCAGAAGATAAGCTTCTTCAGAAATAGATGGTCAGCAGTCGCTCTAACTTTCTTGAAGCATATTCCATGCCTGGAAATATAACCTGGGGAACCTGAGATTGTGTAAGTCTTAGATTTGGGGTACAGGCTAGGAGAGGAATAGCATGGTTGATATTTTGTAATTGGGTGATGTGTTGGTGCCTAAAATATAACAGAAAATAAGAAAATCATTGCATTTTAACTTTTGAAGGTGTATCACTCTGCTGCCCCTTTCTAATACAGCGTTGCTCAAGATAGACTCCTGGTTATTGACGCTTTGCAGTGTGGGTGCATTTTTAAAAATTGGTACTTCAACTGTTATCCCTGAACCTCTTTTTTTTTCATGTCTTTATTCTTACAGCATTTCTTCCTAGTAGTTTCTGTATGTATACTACACTGATAGCCATGACTGGCTGGTATATGGACAAGACTT
>PVKM010040651.1:0-13381 GCA_004027735.1 Carollia perspicillata
ACAAAAATATGTATGAGATCTCTGCTATAAACACTACAAAATATTTCAGGGAAAATTAAAGATTACCTAAGTAATTAAAGAGATAAACAATTGTTCATGGATTAGAAAACTAAACACTATTACAATACTGATTTTCTCTAATATGATTTATATTACAGATTTTACATAAATCTAAACATAATCTCAAAAAAGGCGTTTATAGAAGTTGAAAAGATAAGTTTAAAATTTATGTGGAAAAATAATAGACATGGGTTGTGAAAACAATATTTAAAAAGAATAGTTACTTTGGCTGGTGTGGCTCAGTGGATTGAGCGCCGGCCTGGGAACCAAAGAGTCATCAGATAGATTCCCAGTCAGGGCACATGCCTGGGATGCAGGATAGGTCCCCAATGGGGCCACGTGAGAAGCAGCCACACATTGATGTTTCTTTCCTTCTCTTCTCCCTCCCTCTCCCTCTCTAAAAATAAATAACTAAAATCTATTAAAAAATAAAAATAGAAAAATAAAAAAGAATAGTTAGAATAGTTAGAAGTTACTATACAATCTGATCTCAAGATTTACGTTTTAAAAAACTGCAGTGATCAATATAGTATGGTATGATCATAAAGGTAGACATACTAATAAATGAGGCAAAATTAGAAATCAGCCTACACAAATGTGACCAATGTGTTTTTGACATAAGTGCCAAAATAACACAATCAGATGAACAATATTGCTTCAACATATGTCCTAAAACAAGGAGATAATATACAGAAAAGTTAACATGACTCTTTCCTATGCAACCACCAAAATTAACTTTAAATGTATATAGACCTAAATACAAGCATGTGCGTCTGTGTCTTTGAGTGAATGTGTCTCTTTGGGTGTGTGTGTATGAGATAAAGCAAACATTGCAAAATGGTGAAATTAATGTAATTTCATCGATTACAAGTATAAAGGGTAGTCATTGTATTTTTTTTCAACTTCTCTGTAGTTTTATAACTTCCAAAATAAAACTTAGAGAAGAATTTCTGAGGCATATATGAAAAATATTAATTTGTGTTTAATCTAGTTGCTTGGTACTAGATGATCTATCAATTATCCTACCTAGTATTTATTTAAATGATTTCGACATTAAAAATAAATTGATTAATAGAAGTATTTAACTTTAATAGCATACTTAATTTTATTAATGAAAATAGCTAAGTTTATTTAGTTAGTGACATAGGTAATTTATTATTTATGTAAATCTAATTTACTAAATAGCTTTGTTTAATAATTAAGTGTTGCATTCATAAAGAGATGATTATTTTATAAGTACTCAGTTCTCAACTTGTTGCTTAAATTAATTACCCTTGTGCCTTCCTATGGGGATATGTAACATGTTTATATACAGCCTCATAAAGAGGTCACACTCCATAAACTTCAAACAGGCCAGAGTGTCTGTAGTTGATCATAACCACAAGAATGTGTTGGGAGAAAACTTCCAATAGATTTGTAATTAAGACAATCCCCATTCAGATTCTGAGATTCTTACATTAGACTAAATCTCATGACATTCCAGAAAAACATTCTACTTCAGTCTTGCCAGAAATAAAACCATTCATTCCTCAGTAAAAATTGATCTGTTTTTATTTTAATCACAAAGCAATACTTTTCTTCTTTACTGTTGTTGTCTTTCATCTCAAACTCAAACTGTTTTACAAAAGACCCAATAGCATTATCCATTATAAAGAAAAGAAAAGGTGGCAGGGGCTTACTCAGTTTCAGAGTGTCTCCCCCAAGGCCTGCCCAGAGGCTAAAGAACTGGCAATCTTTGCTTTTTAGAAGTGGTGCAAAGTTACATGCAATCAAATACAATTCCCATTGTGGGTTAGTATTAATGTTTCAGTAAAGCTTTTCTTAAGTTTATTTTTCTATAAAGCAAAGTACAAATCACTCTTGAACAAAGGTAGCATGTTTTGAAAAGTGGGCTTTCAAACATTGATATGAGAACTGTGATACTGATGTTGAGATACACATTAAAGGACAAGGTGTGTGGGAAAAATTCACAGGAAAAACCAGGCTAACTGTGTGCCCAGTAATCTCCAAATCAAAGTCATCCACTTAGACATGATCATTATATTTCATGAACTGAAGACGAACAGAAAGCTCCAAAGTGTATGTAAATTGTATGCTGAACTATTTAAAACCTTTGAAATATAGGTCATCTGCAATTGTAAAAGGGTGTGTTTTTACAAAGAGTAAAAAGACTTTTTACAAAGTCTCTTTGTAAACTCGTTTATTAGAATGCAGAAGGAATTTCCCCACAGAAGCTATATTTTCATGATGTCTTGTGGCTTAGGTTTCAGAGCAAGACCCCAAAAACCTACTGTGTCCTTAATGGACCTAAAATGTGGTACAGTCTACTACTTTTCCTTTACCACTAGAGCAAATACATAGTCCCTCTGATGCTTCTTTTATGTCGTTATTACAGGAAAAAGTGGAAAGCAACGCCTGGAAAAAAAAAGAACACTGAACCCTATAAACTGGTCACCAGGTTCAAAAAAGGACTCTAAGTCAGGAATATCTGCTGTGAGTGGGGAAGGTAAATGTCTCCCACCCAGATCCATGCAGGCCTGTTTTCTAGGTGATGGTTCTAATCCCATGTACAAAGAGGTTAAACTAGGAAGAATCCAGAAATATTCCTGTAAAAAGCCATTCACATGATAGTATTATCTGCAGCCCTCCTCCTCCCAACCCTTTCATGAGACTTAAAAATTCTGAAAATAAACAACTCATGCATTTTAAATTGCATACTACTCTAGTAGCATAATGAAATCTTGCAGCATTCTGCTCCATCCAACCAGGTACGTGAATTAATCCCTTGGTCCAGCAGGTCTACAGCAATTAGTCACTTAGCCATCTTGGTTGTCAGATTGTGTTCAAGTAACCCTTATTTTACTTAAAAATGGTGCCAAGACACAAGAGTGGTGATGCTAGAAATTCAGATATATCAAAGAGAATCTGTTTAGTCCTTCCTTTAAGTGAAAAGATGAGTATAGTACAAGAAGATATTTTGAGGGACATGCAGAAAGACCATCTTCACAAAACTTTTATTACAATATATTATTGCAATCGATCTATTCTATTATTAGTTATTATTGTTAATTTCTTACTGTGCCTGATATAGAAATTAAACTTTATTTTAGGTATGCACATATAGGAAAAAATGTATATGAAGGGTTTGGTCATATCTGATGTTTCAGATATCCACTGGGAGTCAGAATGAATTCCCTCAGCAGAGGGGACCATTGTATTCACAGAAAATCAGTGCTGCTCTGGAATTCTCAGTCATATGAATCCCACATTGCTAATATTTGCCAGCACCATGAAATTTCTGCAACCCTTGTTTTAGGAGTTCTCAAATGTAGAACAATTGTGTATTTAGAAGCATGTTTGCCTACGTGTATTGCTATGAGCTCCAGTCCAGTGAATGGTAATTACTTGCACGCCTTCCACCCCATCCCAGCCCTTTGTGTCAGTGACGTTTCCAACATACAAGTTATATACATATAAGGGTATTACAGTTCAAGGAAGGCCATTGTGTGACACTACTCTCCCCTGTTTGAATTCTGAAAGAAGTAGGGTAAGAGGAATAGAAGAAGGGAAATAAAAAGACCAGCTTTATTATTGATGGTGCAGATAGAGATCATGCTTTATTATGGCATGCAACATCCCAATCCTTAGGTGTTCTTCTCCTCATCCGCACCCAAGAATTAGATAGACTCATCCACACAGTCACAGGCAGACCTGTAGAACGGCAGGTTTCACCCTGCAGGCCTTTACTTACAAATTTACCACATGGCCAGGGGAAAACCAGAACACCTGCCCTACACCGAAAAGTGGATCCTAAGTGAGGCGAGTAAGAAAGTGGCTGGCAAAGCAAGCCCAGTTCCTACGCCCAGAGTCACCTGTCAGTTGAGTCGCTCCTTGTCTCTTAGGAAGGAAGGCACGAATGGCAATAGAGAGAGGTCACAAAGGTTATCCTACTGGACATTCCTCCACATGGAAGAAAAAACCAGGACTAGGAATTACTATGTCTTTAAGCAAAAGCAATGTGAGTAATTTTCAACTGTCGACCTTGTGATGGATCATCAGTGCCTGAAAATGCTGACATTCCCATGCATTTTGAAAACGCGGACTGAGTCTCTGTTTCATGACAAGCACTATGCTACCATCTGAAATGCGAAACATATAACACATGACATCTAATCTCGAACGGTTTATGGTGTAGTTATAACCTATAACTATACAATACATTCAAAAGGTAATGTTTAAAATAATGCAAGGTATTCAACACAAATTAGAGATTTACATTAGAATGTTAGAATTTTTAATTATATTTAAATTATAAAATCCTTGAGCTTCATCATTTTATAGACAGAATATAGTCTGGAAAAACAGTGAGCTACTTTAAATTCTACCAAATTCGATAATTCAATTCTTATCGGATGGTTTACATTCTCAGTTCTTTGAAGACTCAATCCTCTAAATTCTTGTCTGCATACTAATCTGAATTATTTTGCTTCCCTGACATGTGATGCCTCCCTGTCAATGCCTATACACCATTTATTTAGCAGAAATACCTCATGAGTTCTGTAACAGTGAAGAAGAATCATATATTGTTCCATTATTCTCTCAAAGATGGACTTCATTAAAACATGATTCATTGGGTCTTTGCCAAGCAACTGAGATACAGATAAGTAGTATAACAAGAACCTTCTGGTCCTTCAGTAACGAGCACCAACCAATAGGATTATACTAAATTTCACGCTATAGCCCGTCATATTTTATCAAGGTTCCAGTGCATTTACAATGAACAATAGCCCACTATGTTGATCCCTTTATCAACCTTCACAGTCATCCTTTAGGTCTGAAAAACTTCCACTGCAAAAATTTTAATGTAAATGGTAAAAATATGAAAATACTAGAAAATCAAAATATGATGATTTTCATGTAATGTCTAAAATATGTTGAAAGCACATACTCTTACCAAGAAAAGGTGTACTGTTGGGTAAATGGATATTTTTACCTTACAATGGAAATAAAAATAACTAATATTTATTCAGTGTTAATGCCTGCTGAATGTAGAGCCTTACTTATTGTATGTTGTGTCATAATATCAATATCATGATAGTCCCATAAAATAGGTGTCATTATCTCTGTTTTATATGTGAAGAATCTGGAGTATAAAGGAACCAAAATTCAGCCAAAAGTGCACTGTTTATGGAAGTGCTTAAACTCACAGTTAGTAAATACAGGCAATCTTGAATATAAACAAGCGCCTGGAAGATTCCAGGCCCGCACTCTTAAAGTAGCTTGTCTCCAGTAACCCCACCAAATGAGAGTAAGTATCTGCATAAAGTTTCCCACATGCCAATGAAAATAAATACAAGAGCCCTGGCTGGTGCAGCTCAGTTGGTTAGAGCATCATCCCACAGACCAAAAGATTGCAAGTTCACAACCAGGTTTGATCCTTTGTCAGGGAAGGAGCAAGAAGCAGACAATTGATGTTTCTCTCTCACATCATTGTTTCTCTTTTTCTCCCTTCCTTTCTCTCTAAAATCAATAAAAATTGTCCTCAGGTGAGAATTAAAAACTTTTAAATAAATACAATATGTAATATGTTTGTATAGCATGCATCAGAGTATCTATCCACATATATGAATAAGTACATATAAATTATAGATGCACTCACCATATTTATGGACACTCTTATAGATGGACTTGAAACTATGCACTTCTCTGTAGATTTTTAGACACAGAGTATGACTGAGTCTTACTAATTCCATGTAAATCAAAACAACCTCACTACTAAAAGGTAAAAAGCCTAATACTTTAAATATTTACACCAGCAAATATAAAACATATTTGAAAAAATTATAGCATAACACACACATGTGTGTGTTTATATATATGGATGGATGTAAATATATATATATGATATATATATCCTATATGACTAATGAAATAAATAGGTCAAAACTTACCATGAAATTGAGTCTGCAGGAACTAGAATGTACAGTGAATATAAAAATTATATATTCTTTTAGAATATGAATTATGTAGTATAGTTTTTTAAGTTCCCAAATGAAAAGGAAGCAAAACATACAAATTCCTTCTGTTGTTCTGTGGGTGTAAATACCTCTTAAACTTAAACATGCATCAGCACCAATGGAGACCCCACCTCTTCTGTTTCTGAATCAATAAGTCTGGACTGGGTCTTGGTGTTTGCATGATGAGCTCATTTATGGCCTATGCCAATGATACTGGTTCAGGGACCGCAATTTGAGAAATCTTTAGAATCGCAAAGGTTAATCAAACTTTGGCTTCTCCCCTTACTGTCATTGTGTAGATCAAATCTCTGGGTACCAGCTGCTGTGAGAGGACATGAACACATGAGGAATATAGTTAGTAAAGTCGTTCCCAAGAATTTCAATATGTTAGAATAACTCAGTGGGACTTTCTAAAAACTCCTGTTGCTCAGTCCCCATTCAATGTTAATTAAGTCAGACTCTCTGGGTGTGGAACTCAGGCACTAGCAACTCTAAAGCGTCCCAGTTAATTCCAGTGTGCAGCCAAGTTTGAGACCAAGTGAGAGTGAGAAAAATCCAGCAATGCCCATGCCCATTGGTGGCAAGCAGCAGCCTGTGCACTACAGATCTCAATGATCTGAAGATTGTCAGTCTTAGGTCAGTCACTGTATATTGCTCTTCTATCAAATGTATAAAATTTTATAGTTATGTTTAACTATATAATCAACACAGAAGTATTTTAACTTTTATAAACAGGAAAGATATCCACCATATAATTATGGCTTTTCTCTTAACATTTCTCACTCACTCTCTCAACTTTTGCACGTTTCTTAGCTCTTCAAACTTAGCCCAGGTTGTGTTCCATACAACAGAATGGTACAATGGGTAACTTGGAAAGCAGGGCCTAACGGCTGAACATACAGATTCTAGTGTCTGGCATTAGGGGTTCAAACTTTGAATTCATACCTGGTAGCTGATGCTGAATAAGGTCCTCCAATTTTAATCTGTAAAAAGACCCTAATAACAGTACCTGCTTCCTATGACTATATAAATATGTAAAATAATATTAGAAGGTAATTCTTATATCGGGAGGACTTAAATGTAAGTTGTTTTATTACGTTTCTTTTTTCTAAATCAGTGCTTATTTAGGTAAAAAAATTATCTGAAATCTATGACTAGAATATTTCTGATTGTTGCACCTGTGTTAAATTTATTTATTTTAATAATTATAAACAGAAACTCATGTTGTTGTCTTTAATATAAATTAAATAAATATGTCAGTGAAAGTAGGAATGATTTTGGTTAAGAGAACCTTGAGTCAGATTATAAAGGAAATTCAGTCAGAGAGAAATAGAGTGAAAAGTCCCCAGAAGAGTATATAGAAAATTCTATAAATTTAAGTTTTTAATCTACTCCTGAGCATTATTTATAAGTATCTTTTAATGTATTTATTAGTTGTATCTTATGCTTCTATTCTTAGGGCTAGAAATCACTAAATTTAAACATGAAGATTTTGATAATTTCTTTACACTGTAGTTTTTTTCAGAGTTATGTTTATTATATTTGCAGCTACATAAGTACATTAACATTTCTTACATATCAAAATCATATTATATATGCCACAATAAAAATTTTACAATATGATTATTCTCATGAAAAGCTTTGGTATCACATAGTTTATTCACAGGAAGTTTTTACTGTGCTATGCAATTGTTCACTCAGCATTGAACATGTACTTTAAAATGAGTTCAACTATCATCTCTTAAAAGTTATTTTCCTTACTTGGGATAACATTAATAATAATATATTTTATTTTTAATTAAGCAAGTCATGCAAATATTAAAGGCATTGCTCTTAAAATATTTGTTAATTGCCTTTTAATAGTAATGTAATATTTTTGTGTTGGGATCTTATAAAATAAAATGGAAATTAACAGCATACTACTGTAAAAGCAGCCAATAACCATGGAGAGGCAACCCAAAAACAGGGGCTGGCGAACATTAACTATACAGGAAGGGCAAGAAACGAAATATTTTAGGCTCTGTAGGCCACTTACTCTCTCACGTTGTTCTTCTTCAACAACCATTTACAAACACAAAACCTCCCTTGGCCTGGAAGCTATACCAGACCAAGGCTATGGGCTGGATTTGGCTCATGTCCTGTATTTGGTTGACCTTGGACCTAAAATACTTTAGAGTATATTACCATTAATACTATTGTGGTTTTTGAACCAAGACTTGAGTAATAGCATGTGCAAGTTTTCAACCACATTTAGAGAACATTCATGAAAGTAACCAAGAAATGAAAATGTTTACAAATCTGCATAAGTAGTCCAGAATTGTGGAAACCCAATCATTCGGTGACACCGAGTTATACAATAGTCACACTGCTAGAACAAGCATAACAGAGCACCTAAAGTGGAGACAGCTGTACCTGATTTACTTTAGTTTTAGCCATAAAATTCAATATCATGTGCCAAGAACCTGCATTATGAGACAAAAAATAAAAAGGCACAGACTTTTAGTAATGAAGTGTCACCAAAGAAGAGGAAAATAAATGCATATATTACATTTACTTGAATAAGGACAATATTCAGTAACATAGGATGCAATTATTTGTTCACGAATCCAGATCTAAAAACATATGCATACTTTTACTTTTTAAAGCATGCATAGTGACTCCTATTTTTATGCTGAAAATATTCCTTATCCCCTCAAAATACACATTTTAAAATATAACTTTCCATTATTTGAGATAGATTAAATTACATTACATTGATATAATACAAATATTGTTTATGTCCTTCACAGTGGTCTGGCTAAGTCAGTTAAACATCGCTAAACTATCTTTTTTATGTTTTTGTTATTGCTGTTTTTTTGGAAACTTTTGAGAAACCAAGCATATGACCTATATACATAAATATATTGCATCCACTCATATATTTTTAAGATTCACTGGGCTTGAAATAGGATACTTTTTCCGAAAAGACTGTCTTTTCTTTTGCCTGGACACTTCAGTAGTCATTAACAGACAAATCCCAGGAAAGGGGGAAAACTGCGGTAGAAGACCCATTTCAAGACCAGCTGCCTTCATTGCCCGCATACCAATTCTGCAGTATCGTTTGGGAAATGAAGCAGAAAAAGCTGCTGAGAAAGCACAGTAGAAATCCATCTAGAAAAAACTTAATAAGAACTAAATGACATCATCTTGATATATTACAGAATATCATGAAGAAGTATGAAAGGGTGACTTAACTAAAAAAAAAAACAGGTACACATCTGCAATTTATGAGACAATTCATATTATACACAAATAAATAATATAGTATGTAATCATATGCTTATTATTGTAAAACCTAGTGTTATAAAGCATTTTTGATACATACACTATATAACTGTAAAATATATGCCAAATACATTTATAAAGTTTGCTACTTCCTGCCTTTGAGGCATTTTCTAATCATTAGAACCGCTTTTCAGGTTGTTTAATGAGAGAAGTTCATCTTATTGCTGGTGAAAACATCATCAGTAACTGTGGTTTGGTGTTCAGAACTCACTGGATTAGTGTTTTACTGAAACTCCGTGGGGTGACTATTTTGGGTGTTACTGAAAGAAGAGGGGGAAAACTGAGAAAAGGGTTTCTGTGCCCGCACAACATTGAGCAGTGAGGAGCAGCTCTTTCAGACAGGGATTAACAAGAGCAAAGTCGAGGCACTAGAGCAGTGTTGACGATGGAGAAAAAATGCAGTCGGCATGTAAGCACTGAATATGTATCCTAACTCCTGCTATGCAAGGTCTATCAGCCTATGATTCCCATAGGTCTACTTACACAAAATGACTAGCTAAATGATTAAATGAGCATATCTTAGATTTTAACACAAATTGTTCTCTTTACTTGTTATTGTCAAATATGCATTACCAAATAACACTTAATAAGCTGATTTTCAGGCTCCTGCAGAAGTGGGCCCCTAGAACTTCAGCAATAGCCCATAGAAGCAATTGCTGAGTAAGCCTCTCTGACTAATCATTTTTATACATGTGTCTTGTCATCTATAATTATTTAGATAAACACTTAGATATCTGCTATTTTGTTTGCTAGGAACCGTAAAGATGTATTTAACTGTTTTCTTACTCAAAATTTGGGGAGAAAGACATGTATACAGGAAATACATTAAGGCATAAGGACTACATTGGTAAATTTTGTCCATATAGAATAATATAAACTTCAGAAAGAACATGATGCTTCAGAATAATATTTAAAAATTAGAAAAATTAGGAATGAAAGAAAAATTGAAGTTTAGAAGTATCAGTGAATTAATGTATTTGACTAGTAAGAAACATTAGATTATATGGAGATTGATTTTTAACCTGTTAAGATATTTTGCTTTTCTAGTAATGAAATAAGTGCCTTTTTCCAGTAAAGACTGTTAATTTTAGGAAAAAGCACAGATATTTAAACATTAAAATGCTGTCATTAAATTTCATTCACCTGAGAACCACAATAAAAACATTAAATTATATGTTTCTAATTGTGTAATCTCATCCAAGGATATGCTTTTTTGATTTTAGGGATAGGGAAAGGCAGAGAGAGAAACATGGATGTGAGAGACACACTGATCAGTTGCCTTACGTACATACCCTGACCAAGGATCGAACCCGCCACCATAGGTATGTGTCCAGACCAGGAACAGAACCCGCAGTCCCTTGGTGTACAGGACAAAACTCCAACCAACAGAACCACCTGGCTAGGGCTTAATTATATATTCCTAATAAATTCCAATTTGCTGGAACATTTTTTTGATATATGACATGTCCGTGAAGGTAGTCTATGAGAATTATTCCACCAACATTGAAATGTAGCAAAGCTCAGAAGTTGTTTACATAATGTATTTGCACATTAAAATATCAATAGTACATAAATTGTTTAATGGAAGAATAAGACAATAATTTCTCCAGTTTATAATAAGTGACATAAAAATTAATTATACAAAAAAGTTATCGAGTTCCCAAGGGAAAAAACAATCAACTTAAAGAAGTAACAATGTTGGTGGCAAATCAGATATCTGATGAAGACCTTCTATTTTCTGATGTAAGCTTTTGTCTACACTCAGGAGGAGTGGGTGGCTGAAGTCTGTCACATTTTATATGTATATATCATATTAAAGAATGAAATAATTATATTATGAAAAAGGACCTCTCTCATATTTTTACTTGCAGAGAAATAAAAAAACAGGCCTTAATTTTTATGTGTTATAACATATACCACATAACCATCAACAAAAGGAATGCTATAACTACGAACTATCTTAGACTAATATTCTTGAATACTAAACTCTCAAATTTTACTTTATTTAAAACATGAATTCATTCTGTTCAATACTGCCATCTCAGACTTAACTAAAATGGTAGGCTCTCAGAAATATTCTACTCTATTTACCGTTAGTCTGAATAAAGATAACAGTGATCAATTACGGTGGCAATTGACAATAAAACATACTTCAAGAATTGTGCCAGATGCAAAGACTGATCTCAGCATTATCTTTATCCTCTTTTTTACTGTGTCAGACAGCCAGGGCCTGGTTATATGTACACCCACAAAATGTTTCTCTTCTATCCAAAGGAGAATCTTTCCAAGAATGCAACTATCCGTCATTTAGAAACAAAAGTGCTTTTAAGCTTCATAGGACAGAAACACATTGAGAAACATGACTGCGGAGTACCTGAAATAGTTATACTTCTTCACATACTGTGCTGGAGTTTATTTTTCAAAATCATAAGGCTTTGTTGAAAAAGTATATTTTTAAGTACACAATTAGAAATACAGACTATGATATTGAGTATTGAGGCAGCATAGTAAGAAACTAGGAAAATTCTTTGACCAATAGAATGGGAAAACTGAGACAGCCAAGCTGGCCAAGCAATTTACAAACCAGATAATAAATCACAAGGTCCTATTTTAATTCATTCCATACAGTGCTGGGGAAGACCCACCTCGGTACACAGACCCTCTTCAGTGACACCCTTCGAAGGTAAAACTGACCAGAAAATGACCTGTATACTCATTTTGATGTATTAGCATGTTAAAGGATTCACCTGGAAAGCTGATGAACACTGTATTGAGAACCTCCAGAAAACTCCCCTGAAATCTCTGCCTTTAGAAAACAGAAACTCTTAAGACAAAGAAACCAGTGTGTGTTCTCTTTCTAGAGCATGCTGGCACCTTCTTTCTTCAGATGTATATCCCTTCATTCTTCTCCTAAGTTATAAGGGTCTCCTGAGACTCACAACCATGGGAGCAGTGGGCTGCAGCCGCTTGTCCCAGGCTAACTCCCTGAACCTGTCTCCAGAGGCCCTTCTTTTGCCTCTCTAACTCATTCCCTGTGTCCATGGGGCCCAGCCGGCTGACTTCAGTCTCTGATGTTCTTTCTAAAGGACAAGACAGTTCTCTAAGCAGCCCACTGGAATCTCTTCTTCTAGTGTGCTTTTGCTTTGCGTGCTAAATAAACTTCCTCTTGCGCTAGAGTTCTTGGCTCTGAAGTCTTACTCTGTCGAACTCGAGAACCGAGAGCCAACATTACCAGCAACAATATGAAGATACTTCTGTCTTTGTGTTTCGATAGTTACTTTTGTGTCTTCATATAATTGATAAAATATTAACAATAAGTATTTGGTAATGCAATGCTATGACTTTATTTCTGAGTCAGTTCCTATCAAAGTGTCCATTTTTTTCAGATTGAAAGACTGCTATGTGAAAATAGAAACAATATGTTTGAAATGAGGTGACCACTTTATTGTTTCCTGAAAGCTTCCATCTATGTTTTGAATGAGAACACTGATGAGATAAACTACATTTTATGTTAATTCCAAGAATTTAAATTCCCTTATATTTTCCGATGAAATGTCATCATTTTGTGATTTTGTAAAAAGCATGCAATAACTTTTTCCTCTCAGAAATAAAAAGTATTAAGCTAAGTAAAAAAATTACACATTCTTAGTGGTATATCACAAAGTCAACACCTTATGAAACACATTTGGAATTTTGGCTTTCTCTTCCAAACCATAAATTGCAACGTTATGGAACTTATCTATAATAGTTATTGTAAATATCATGCTTTCTCTGAATCCCTAAAACAATAATTACTATTTAAACTAAAAAGTGTACAATGAAATAAATATCTTGATGATTTAAGAAAAGTTATGGTTTTATATTTGGTAACATGTTAAAAACCAGTTAAGTCAAGAATAAATTAAAAACACCTAGAAGCATTTGGTAAATAATTATCAGTGGAAATTCCTTGAACAAAAGTCTCTCAAAATCAACAAAAG
>PVKM010040652.1:0-13396 GCA_004027735.1 Carollia perspicillata
AGTAAAACATAAAAGGTATGGCTCACAGAGATGGGGAAGTTTAAGTACATGAATGTATTACTTGAATTGGCAATTTAAACATTAATCTTCATTAGCTTATCCTTTAGTTGCCAGAGAGATAAAATAAATTTAGGACTAGAACTACTAGTATTTTGATGACTTCTTAAAGAGAAACAATACTGGAAATTTGTTAGATGTTGTCTCTTCCTACCATATGCCTGGTTCTTGTTTTGGTAAGCTTATGTTTTGATTTGACATTTCTTGTTTTTCCCAGACTGAGGCAGCTAAATTAGTCCCAATGGGTTTCACCACTGCAACTGAGTTCCACCAAAGGCGATCAGAGATCATACAGATTACAACTGGATCCAAGGAGCTCGACAAACTACTTCAAGGTATAATAATTTCTTATCCTATGTTGTGAACTGCAGTTAGCAAAGCATCCAGGTCATAGAACAAAACTGAAGTATTTGGATAGAATTTATGTGTTAGACATGATTAAGCGATCAAAGAAGTATCCAGATTGATGAAGTAAGACTGCTACAGGGTGGAACATGATTTGTAAAATACTATCGTTACCTGCCAATTTATAATTTAATCTCCATTTAATATTAAGTTCAGAGAGTAAGCTACCTCTGCCTAAAGAAATAATTTTAGTGTTCTACCCTAACACAAGGTTGAAAATCTGATGACTGATTAAAACACTCCATGTTTGAATACTACATTGTAGTATACATTAATCTTCAGGACTTCATGGAAAGTTTTAGTTTTTGAACTTTTGAAAACATTGCTGTCCTAAGTTAAATTTGGTTCTTGTTGCTTCCACAAATATTTAATCATTCAAATGTTCTTTTTTTAGGGTATAAAATAGCTTGGGTTCAGGAGTCACACTTAAATTTGGATGTTGTCTCTCTTTCCTGTATCTCTGTACCCTCCCCTTTCTAAGGAGCTCCAAGAACATTTCTATGATTGTTGTTTCTAAACATTTGAATGGTGATAAGAGGCGTTTGTTATTGCTCTTTTAGGAGGAATTGAGACTGGATCCATCACAGAGATGTTTGGAGAATTCCGAACTGGGAAGACCCAGATCTGTCACACATTGGCTGTAACGTGCCAGGTGAGTTGTTGGGCCTCTAACTAATCGAATCAGCAAGAATGAGTTGATTTCCACTGTTTTCAAACATTGTTGGGGTGGACATAAAGGGTACTTTCTCTCTCCTCAAGAGTCCTATGTGCTAGTTAACAGATTCCTACTGCAAAATTCTTCCACATCATAGAAACTTTCAGATCATTGATTTCAAATACTTTCTTACCATCCACTAGGCCTCCTGTGGCTTTGCCTCCCTCACTAGTTTAAATTTCACGATTCATCATTAAAGCCATTCCTTTACAGATACCCTCAGATTAATATCCAATACCTGAAGAGATGCCCATTTCATTGAACCCTGTCTTCTCAATGCCTGTTCCTCAAACAGCTGATCGTACAGGAGAAAAATCATACCGTAAAGCTGATTGGCTTTACTTTAAAGATGACCAACTTTAGGTTAACATTCAATAATGCTTGGCAGAGCTACAGTTTCTCCATTTGGTCATACTTTCTCCCACTCCCACTTTATCATTTCTTCTTCAACCTTCATGCTCTTCCTTAACACTACTGTCAGTCAGTGACCTAACCTGTTTTTCGTATCAAATCTATAAATTCACCTACATTTATACCCACCTTTTCTTATCTTGGGTTACAATGGAGAAAGTTCTTTTCTTCTGAAAGGCCCGTCCTACCACTGTATCTGGTTACTATCTCCTGCCACCTTCTCAAGGACTTAGCTCCATTAGGAAAAACTTTCCATCAGACCCCTTCAGTTTCAGTTTCTTCTTTATTTGTCCTTCCACTCACAGACACATTTAAAAACAGACATAGTGAGTTGTTGATTGCCTAAGATCATATGGTATTTAAGTACTAGTAGATACAGGAATCAAACACACTTCAGAGCCAGAGCTCTTAAAACCTTCGTAAGGGAAGAAACTACCTGCCTTGTTCTCTGCTGTATTGCTAATGCCTTAGTCAGTGCTCGGCACTTAGTAAATACTTGGCTGGATGGATATGATAGGATATCTTAAGGCATACCTGATATACTGTGAAATAAATGGTATAGGGGACGTAGCTTACCTGTTTAAGGAAGAGAGAAGGATTACCTCACCCTAGAGTAATCATGGAGTACTTTATGGAGAAAAGAGATTGGATCAGACTCCTGAAGAATACTAAATTTGAGCAGGTAAAAAAAAATGTAAAAAACATTTAACTGCAGTGAATGGTATGAATCGAAAAGAAGTACATGGGGCAGGGTGGTATAGTGTATTGAGGAGAAAACAATAAACTCGTTCACCTAGTTCAGAGGTTTTATTTGGATAAGTTGTAGGAGATAAACCATTTTAGAAGGTCCTAACCATTGGTCCTAACCAATGGTTTAGAAGGATAAACCATTTAGAATGGGGTCCTAACGTTCCCTGGCTTTTAAGGGTATGCTGCTGTGAGTGGCTAGTCCACCAAGTACCTTGGAACCTGGTCCATTCTCATGGTACAGCTCTTTTGTTATAATCTTTTGAGGCTTTATTATGCTTTTAAGTATTTGAAGAAAAGGGCATTATTTTAATTTAGATAGATCATACTCACTTCACCCAAGGACACAACTTACTGATGGAATTCAAGAACAACTGGAATGAAATCTTCCTTACGTGTAGTATCTTTCCATCCTAGTGTGAGTTCTTGTCCTTGCAACAAAACAATGATAGTTCTTGGAACTTATTTATAAATTTAGATATCAAATATAAATTATCTTTTTTTTCTTTTTATTGAATTTATTGGGGTGACACTAGTTAACAAAATTATACAGCTTTCAGGTGCACAATTTCACAACACGTCATCTGTACAGTGTATCACTTACCACACCAGGTCTCCTGCCGTCACCTTTTATCCCCCCTGTACCCTCCTCTACCTCCCCCTCCCCTAAACTTTCTTTTGTTTTTTCCCTTATAAAACAAGTTATGAACTGTCCTTATCAAAAAATGTTGATTATATTGATGTAATGCTGTGCTTTAGTTAAAGATGGTATGTATTATAAAAAAATACAATTTTGTTAGAACCCTGTGTCTTGCATAGTGTTTACATTTAGTAAAACACATATGTATGGAAACTAATACAATGAGGCTGATTTTCTCCAGTCACCCAAGAAAAGCTGCCTCCTTATTTTTCTCATGTTATAAATATGTCCTTTATCAGTCACTGCTTCTGTGTTGAAGGTGAATGCTGTTTCTTTAGATAGGAAAATATTATGATTCTTTGTGAATAAAAATTTATCTAACAGCAAGAGGCCCAGCTCGGGAAAAATTGGGACAACTGTAATTGAACAACCATAAAAAAATATTTAAAAAAGAGGCCCAACTTGACAGTCTCTCATTTGTTTCATACTTTTTCTTTTTCATTCATCATTTTGATTGTGTTTCTTTTTTCAGTTGCTCTATTGATCTTTTCATTGCAGACCAAAATGTCACCATATGTCTTATGAGTTGGCCAAGTTACCGAGGAGACCTAAGCCATTGTTGGCTCCACTTATAAATAATTCCACAGAGGAAAGAGTTACAGGGAGAGGAAAATTTTATTGAGGGAGAATCCTTGGGAAGAAGAACAACAGTGGGGCAAGCTGTGGAAACTAGCTTATTGCCTGAGCACCACTAGAAAATTGTTAGCTACAGGGAAATAGTACTGTTTAAATTATCACCCTCGTCTGGGTCATTTGACATGATATGTGACCCATTTAAATAGAAATGTTTTCCTCATATTTTGACAGGGATTTATGTGGAATAAATATTTAGAGTACAGCACACAATACAATACTTACAGTTCCCAGGGCAACTCAGCATATTACTGATGTTCTTCAGTTGTACAAACAGAATTCTATCCTGGGATTTATTTATGTATTTATTTATTTTCCTTTAGAGAGAAGGGAAGAGAGGGAGAAACAGTTGGGGGTTGCCTCTCACACACCTCCAACCCAGAACCTGTTCCTGCAGTCCAGGCATGTGCCCTGACTGGGAATCAAACCGGCAACCTTTCAGTTCTCGGGCCGGCGCTCAATCCACTGAGCCACACCAGCCAGGGCTGTCCTAGGAATGTTTATTTAGTAGTCAGATAATGCCTGTCAACAAACTGAAGCAAAATTCTCAAATAAACATATCCTCTCTGTAAAAATAACTGAACATTCAAGGTGGCTAAATATCTTTTTTCAGAGAAAAACAATGTTAATTCACTAATAATAGAAGTGATTACACCCTTGGCCCAGTAGTTCATTTGTTTAGAGCATCATCCCGATAGGTCAAGATTGCATGTTCAATCCCCAATCAGTGCACATACAAGAATGGACCGATGAATACATAAATAAGTGGAATAATAAATTGATATTTCTCTCTCTGTCCCTCTCTCTCTCTCCCCGCCCCTTACCTCTCTTCCTGCCTCCCCCTCTCCCTTTCTCTCTAGAATCAAGAAATAAAATTCTTTTCAAAAAGGAATATATTTCACTAGCCTACAAGCTAGAACCAGAGGTATAGAGAAGACATAGTAATTTAGATTACTACTTGAATCTAAGTATTATCTGTTCTCATTTGTTCAAATTTTCTCAATAAAGTGAAGCTCCATTGCTTTTATAGAAAGGAAGGGAGAGAGAGAAACATTGACAGGTTGCCTCCTGTGTGCACTTTGACAGGATCAAACCTGCAACCTTTTGGTGTGTAAGACCCCGCTCCAACCAACTGAGCCACCTGACTGGGGCTAGATCTCTGTCTTACAGTAAAGTTATAAAAAACTGAGCCACAGTTAGATTACAAAAATACGAGCAGGTCATGCTTGTTCAAAGTATTGGAGTAATTTTAAAATTTTGAGAAGTCAATTCAACATAACTACCAATTTTAAATCCACATGTCCTTTGACAGAAAATGTCTTTCAGAACTTTCACATACGGTCAAGAATAAATGTACAAAAAAATTTGCACAACAAAATTATAAAATGGTAAAAGTTTGAGACAATCTGCCTCACATACACACACACAAAAAGAAAACTAAGCAGTTATTTAAAAAGCTAATTGGTGATATCATAGTCCAGTAAGGCGAGGTGGCTACAGTGGCACTGGGAGATCAAGACGGAGGAAACAAAATTGACTGGAATGCAAGCGTGTGGCCCGTCCCACTGGCCCAACAACACACTGGGACCTTGTCCATGCCTCTGCCGTCAGTCTGCCTGCCTACGTCCAGTGACCTGTGGCCTCCCTTCTTCCCTTCTACCTAGCTGGAAAAGAAACCCCTCTCATACTAGCACTAAGGATACCTTAGTATCCTTAGGGGAACCTCATTCATCTTAATTCCTGAGGACTTAGCCCCCTGAGTGTCAAGATTTTCTCCTCCCCACAAAACAGGCAGCTTTTTTTTTTCTTCTTCTTGGCCAGTAGTTCCAAATCTTTCCTTTGTTAAAACCTCCTAGTTGTATACATATCCTTTGCCCCTTCCATGGATTCCTATGATTTGAAAGATTTTGTCTGCTAAACTGCCAAATGATGACATCACTTTTTCCTTTCCAAATTAATAAAGTCTTCTGTAACTGCATGTATGTTATAGTCAGTGCCCTAGAGGTAGAGAATATCATAAATCTTCAAAGTGCTTTCTGTCTGTCAGGCACTGTGCTAAACACTTTACATAAATTATTTCATCTTCAGTATAATCCCAGAAGGTCGGTTTTATCTGCATTTTACAGAAAAGGAAACGGAGAATATTCTTAGGGACACATAGTAAGTGTCAGAGCCACATATAACAAAAATGTTTGTATGACAATGCATAGAAAATTTTCTGGGAGATGGGAGTAATGAGCACTTTTGATTATTACTCCACTTCTATATTTGAATATTTCATGCAAGCATATAGTACTTTTATAATTTTGAAAATAAAGTTTTTGCTCAAAACTAAAAGAAAAAAAATCTGGTGCTATCAGGTCCTTAATGTAAAATGTCCTAAGGGATCTTGCTCAGAATTTAAAGGTGAATTATGGCCCCACAGTAGATTTCTAGCGTGAAAACTACCCTTTAGCAGCATTCACCTAAAATCTGTAGAACTCAAATGTGTCTGGCATGGGCCAAGTAGCCAAAGCAGAGATTTCCTTGAGTAGCTCATGAAACAGTTTTCATGGCATTTCTTCCTTTTCTTTCTTTAACTCTATTTTTTATTCTTCTTTTTGTTTATTTTTAACATCTGTATGTACTAGTGGAGCAGACATCTGTTTTCTTACTCACACATTACATTTGATAGGGATGCCTGTGGGGCATTGCCAAGATCCTTTAGTAACCCACAGAAATGAACTCTGCTCAATAAAGTGAAGTATAAGTGTGGTTTGGATATACTAAAATTAATTGGGTATTGGATGAGGCTCTCTTACTCACTAAAGAGAAAGTGAATGACCTTCCAGATGTTTGTACTTTTGAGAGGATTGATCACTCTTGTGTTGGTATGCTATATAGAATTTTATCACCTGCTTTGTGCTGTGTATTTCCAAGCAGTCCGACTCTGGGAAGACTTTTAGCTTCATATGCTATGGGACATAGCAAGCTACAGGTCTACTGCCAGCTGTATTTCTCTCAGAAGGGAATGCCCTCTTCCTACCTCTGATTGTCACTTTGATATGTTTTTTCCCTTTGCCTAATTGGAGATGGGGAGTTTACAGAATCATGGGAAGGTTGGCCAGTTATATCAGAAGTACAATGTTCATTTCTACCATTCTTTTTGTTCTCTAGCTTCCCATTGACCGAGGTGGAGGTGAAGGAAAGGCCATGTACATTGACACGGAGGGTACCTTTAGGCCAGAACGGCTGCTAGCAGTGGCTGAGAGGTAGGTTATGGATGAGATGAAACAAGTATGGCCGTACTGTCATTGTGATTGATTGCCAGGGGTGGTCTGGCTGAAGAGTGTCTGCTTATTACTCCGTATTCCAAAGTTGTTTGTATATCAGAGAAAAGCATTCTTCTTTAGTCAGAAACCTATGAATTACTTCCAGACTGGATAAAAAAACATCTGTTTGACAACATCCAACTGTATGTTGTCTTCCAGAGAAACACTTTAGGTTCAAAGACACAAATAGGTTGAAAGTAAAAGTTTGAAAAAAGATTTGCATGCAAACAGTAACCATCAGAGAGTTCTAGTGGCTACACTATAATCAGACAAAATAGGCTTTAAGACAAAAAAAATATTACTAGGGACACATTTTATAATTAAAAGGTCAGTTCAGCAGAGAGGTATAACTATTATAAACATACACACATCTAATAACAGAGCCCCAAAATATATGAAACAAAAACTGACATAATCGAAGGATGAAATAGACAATTCAACTATAATAGTTGAGGACCAATATCTCACTCTCAGTAATGGCTAGATGGCTAGATGAAGGGGAACTACAAAAATCGACAGCTCTCATCATACTTAATGGTGCAATTCTGAATGCTTTCTTCTTGAGATCAGAAAGAAGGCAAGGGTTTGCACTCTCACCATTTATATTCCATATTGTACTAAAGATCCTAGTTGGTACAATCAGGCAAGAAAATAAAAGGCATCCAGATTGGAATGGAAGACATAAAACTCTTTATTCACCAATGACATGATCCTATATGTAGAAAAACCTAAAGAATCTATCTACACACACAAAAAGAAACTACTAGAACTAAATTCAGCAAGATATGCTATAATGTCTGTATTTCTATATACTAGCAATGAACAGTCCAAAAACTAAAAATACAGTCCCATTCACAGTAGTATCAAAAATAATATTTAGTAATTTAACAAGAGTGCAAGACTGGCACACTGAAAACTACAAAACATTACTGAGAAATTAAACATCTGCATAAACAGAAACATTCCATATTCATGGGTTAGAAGATGCAACACTATAAATCTCCCTCAAATTAATCTATGGATTCAACACAATCCCTATTGAAATTCCAGCAAGCTTTTTCACAGAAATTGACAAACTGATTATAAAATTTATATGGAAATATCAGGGACCCAGAATAGCCAAAACATTATTGACGGGGGGGAAATTAGAGATCTTACTTAGCCTTTCCAATTTGAAAACTTACTGTAAAGCAACAGTAATCAAAACAGTGTGGTGCTAGCATAAGGACAGACATATGGATCTATGAAACAGAATCGAGAGGACAGAAATAAACCCTCTCATTTATAGTCACTTGATTTTTGACAAAGGTGCCAAGGCAATTTAATGGGGGAAAGAATAGTTCTTTTCAATGACTGGCTAATGTAGTTGAATATCCGCATGCAAAAAGATATATTTATACCCTTACCTTATACCATACATAAAAATTAACTAAAAATGGATAGTAGTCTCTTGAGGTGATTCCTCAAAAAATTAAACATAGAGCCCTGGCTGGTGCGGCTCAATGGATTGAGTGCCAGCCTACAAACCAAAAGATCGCCAGTTCAGTTCCCAGTCAGGACACACAGAATTACATTATGATCCAGCAATTCCAATTCTGGTTGTATACTCAAAAGAATGAAAGCAGGGACACAAACAGATACTTTACTTGTATTCCGATGTTCATAGCGGCATTATTCACAGTAGCCAACAGGTGGAAACAATCCAGGTATCCATGAACAGGTAAATGCATAAACAAAATGTTGTATATACATACAATGGAATATTTTTCAATCTCAAAAAGGAAGGAATTTTTCACACATGCTACAGCATGGATGAACCTTGAAAATCTGGTAAGTGAAATAAAGTAATTGCCATAAGAACAAATATTGTATGATTCCTCTTATATGGGGTACTTAGATTAGTCAAATTCATAAAGAAAAATTAGAATGGTGGTTTCCAGGGGCTAGGGGTACAAAGAATGGGGACTTATTGTTTAATGGGTACAGAGTGTCAGTTTGGAATGGTGAAGTTCTTATTGGAATGGTTACACAGCAGTGGGAATGTACTTATTGATACTGGATTGTATATTTCGAGAAGGTTAAAATGGTAAATTTTATGTATGTTTACAATAGTATTTTTACAAGATAATAATCCTAAACATAAGAGCTAAAACTAGCACTCTGGGGGCAAGGGAGAAAACTCTGATAAGGATCTAGTATCCAGAATATATGAATAACTCTTACAACCAGAAAATAAAATGGAACTCAATTTTAAAAATGGGCAAAAATTTGTAAAGACATTTCTCCAAAGATATGCAAATAGCCAATAAGCACATGGAAAGATACCATTATTGGGCAAAGGAAATGCAAATTAAAACCACAGTGAGATACCACTCCTGGGATGGCTATAATAAAACAAATAGTAACAAGTGTTAGGGAGGGTGTGGAAAAACTGGAACCCTTCCACATTGCTGGTGAGAATGTAAAATGGTACAGTCACTTTAGAAAAAACTATGTCAATTAAACAAATTTACCATATGACCAAGCAGTTTTACTCTGTATGTCCAGAGACTTGTATGTGGATGTTTATGGTATTGTTATAACCTCCAAAAACTGGTAACAAGCCATTGTCTATCAACTGGTGAAAGAATATACACAATTTTACTTATTTATTATATAGCATTTCCATCATTTATGAAATACTATTTGACCATAAAAAGGAATGAAGTACCAATACGTATTACAATGTGGAGGAACCTCAAAAACATGCTAAATGATAGAAGCTAAACATGTTGTATGTGATTTTATTTATATGAAATTTCCAGAAGGGGAAAATCTATAATGATAGTAAATTAGATTGTTGCCTGGGGCTGAGAGTAGGAACAGAAGTAACTGCAAGTAAACTTGTGATCTTTTTGAAGTGATGGAAATGTTCTAAAATTAGATTGTGATGATAGTTGTACAACTCTGCAAATTTACTATGAAATCATTGTGAGGCTTAAGTTGGAAACTGCCTAGCTAAATAGAGAATTTTCTTGTCTGGTTTTATAATTATAACCAAATTCTCTTCCCTGTTAACAACTTGAGGAATCCAAGCCATGGAGTGTATACCATTGAGACATAACATTAGTTTGGAACAATAATTGTTTTTGCCTTTGCTTACAAAATCCCTGTCATGAAAAAAGACTCCCTCTCTCGCAACCTGATCTTAGTTTTCTAAAGACGTGTATAGTAAACTGTATCTTCCTTCCCAAAGTTGTTTTCGGTGTTCTGGTAGAGAAATTGCACTTTTAATTTTTAAGTGCACTATTTTAGTAGTCAAAGAGTTCTCTTGGGTAGTCATTAAGATTTTGTCCAGTAATATAATTAGGTGTTCAGATAGGATAGATCAGATAGTAGAATATTGTCTGTGAGGACAGGGACATCGTGTTTTTGTTTGTTTTTATTTTAACCTCACCCGATGACACGCTTATTGATTTTTTAAGATTTTATTTATTTATTTTTAGAGAGAGGGGAGGGGAGGGGAGGGAGAGAAACATTGATGTGATGTGGGAAACATCAATCAGACGCTCCAGCAGGCATCTGATCCCAACCGGTGAGTGAACACGCAGCCCAGGCACATGCCCTGACCAGGACTGAACCACTGACTTTTCACTCTGTGGGATGACGCTCTAACTGAACCACACCACCCAGGGCAGGGGCTTTGTTTTGATCACTCAAAGTCCCTAAGTCCTGAAACAGAGCATTCAGAATGAATTGATATTTATTAAGTAGGGCCCTGTTTATGATTTTTATCAACTAAAACAAAAATGTTTAAATAGAAATTTCATTAATTCATTGTAATCATTTCTACCTGTAACTAAATTTCAGTTTATGTATATCGCATTTAAATTTATATTTCTGAGAAAATTACAGAGCCTCCTTAAGCTAATACCAAATTTCCCTTCACAACAGAACAACACTCCCTGATTAGTTTTTGCCATGCCCTGCTGAAGAATATTAATCCACATTTAGGTTACTAGAACTCAGGGTTCTCAGAATGTGGTCCTCAGTACAGCTGCATTACCATCACCTGGGAACTTGTTTGAAATGCACATTATCTGACTGCACACCAGATCTGCTGAATCAGGAACGGAGACCCTGCGAATAGGGTCCAACAAGCTCTCCAGGTAATCAGAATGTTTTGCTGAAGTTTGAGAACCGCAGTCGCGATTGTCAGTTTCACCACATTTTTTTGAAAGTTCTTTTAAGTACTATGAAAGAAAGAATGACAGTACCCCTTTGAGGTGATACAGCAGAGTTTTTCAAACTTATATGTTAAGAGTTACATGAAACCCGGCTGGTGTGGCTCAATGGATTGAGCTCCAGCCAGTGAACTGAAAGGTTGGCCCTCAATTCCTGGTCTGGGCACATGCCTGGCTTGCAGGCCAGGTCCCCATATGGGGTTATGTGAGAGGCAACAGATGGTGATGTTTCTCTCCCTCACTTCCCCTCTCTTTAAAAATAAGTAAATAAAATCTTGTTTTTTTTTAAGAATCACCTGAGGTATTTGTTAAATATACAAATTAATGTGTCTTCCCTGAAAATTGTGATTTATTGAGGGTTTTTTTTAGCCCCAAGGATTTTTACATTTTTAACAGGTATTCCAGGTTATTCGTATCTTTGAGGAAGTTCCAGAAACACTGTGAGAGAGGATGCTTATTTCTCACCAACTTTTTTCCAAATTGTGGGAATTGAAAATTTCATGTTGCTTTCGGAACTTAAGCACAGAGAGCTACGGAGTCATCTTTGTGCACACTGCTGAGAGGAAAGCCAGGGTAACTTCTTAACTCTAGTTAGCATTCTTCAGGTGATAATTTTTTTAATTGAGTTTTAGAAAGAGAGCTCAGAGACATTGATTTGTGCTACTTATTTATGCATTTATTGGTTGATTCTTGTACATGCCCTGGCCAGGGATCCAAACCTGCAGCCTTGGTGTATCTGGACAGTGCTCTAACCAACTGAGCTGTGTGACCCCAGGGAGCCAGGATAATTCTTTGTTTTTCTGGTAAACCATCCATGTCCTGGTAGCAAAAGATAATCTCCCTTCCTTGTATGTTTCTTGAGGCAAGACTAGAAGACTTGTATGGTATAATGCTTAGGCCTCTTGAATTTTTTAAAAAATCTTACAACCATGATTTAAATATGGAAAATTTTATCTCCTATTCCCATTTTATTTGGTCAATATCCCAAGGTAAAATTCTGTTCTTCATCTCCTTATTTTCACGCCCAGATTTAACTGATAATTCATCATTATCAATCCACTTAATACCAGGACTAACCTTTCATTTATGTTGATGATGGTGAAGAATAGCAGAGGAAGTGTCCAGGAAAGTACATAATATGAAGAATCCATTATATGGTCTGGAAAATGCAGTGGGGTGGGGTGGCATCTCCTGATATCAATATTTAGCTTGTTGCAGTGTTATTTCAAGTGCTAGAACAGTCTTTTGTTTTTCTATTCTTTTTGGGAGAAAAACTAATAAAGCTAAGTTTCAGAAAAATAGGTGTGATATAATGTATGTTTTTGTAGTGGTCAGAGTCTCCATATAGAAGGGACTGCTGCTTTAAAGACTGATAGAATCATAAACATAGGAACTTTTGGTTCTCAAAGAATTATATCACATCGTTGTTTAAACATTCTCTTTTGAAATATTATATAAGGGAAGTGTATTTTTGGACTATAATGAAATTAGGTGACATATGAATATATGACTGGGTTAAAGTGACATATATGTTTCTCTTTGAATGGGTTGTAGGTAAAGCTTTACTCAGCAACATTTACGCAGAATTTACTAGCTATAAAAAAATGTATTAGGTAGAGAAGCTTAGTCTGTACCCAAGGAATTTGTAGTCTAGTCAAAGAATGGCAGGGTCGCCCCTCACAAGTGCCAATAAAGACCTAACTTAGTTTTTTTGGAAGCACAGAAGAGGGAAAATCATATATATATATTTGAGAGGTACAGGGAAGTCTTTATGAAAGTGCAGGCAATTAGTTGAGTCTTGATAGATGCATAAATCAAATTATCTTTGAAGAAATGGGGCTTCATTGTGGTACATTTAATGAAAATGAAAGCTGTCTTACTTGAATCATTCATGTCTTATGTAGCAGTTATAAAAGTGAGAAAATGTAGACTGTCCTAAGAAAATGGAGATATTTTATTTGCCCTTTTTTTTTTTTTTAAGAGACGGGAAGGAAGGGAGAAAGAGAGGGAGAGAAACATCAGTCAGTTACCTCTCATACACCCCAACCAGGGATCAAACCCACAACTTGGGCATGTGCTCTGACCGGGAATCGAATGGGTAACCTGCTGCTTTGCAGGACAATACCCAGTCAACTGAGCCACACTGGTCAGGGCTATTTGCCTTTTTAAAATGCATATGGGGGAAATCATTATT
>PVKM010040653.1:0-13389 GCA_004027735.1 Carollia perspicillata
CATGATTCCCGGGAAGTAAGCAAATGCCAAGGGGACACGTGTGGCCACACTGTGGATTTATGCAAAGTGCAAAGTAACTGTGGAGAATGATTCATTCATAGGAGCTCCTCAGATCAGAATGGAAGCCCCTGAGCCTCCTGGCTTGGGGCTGGCTCTAACATGGGTCTTGGAATATCCCTCGGTCAGGTGACACATGGTTAAATGACAGTCAGAGCCACGTGGGTCTATCCGAGTGGTGAATCCACGTGGACACAGAGAAGCTTGTTGACGGCTCGCTGACCGGCTGGGACAACTGTGACAGCGCCCACGGCAGGGACTTCCGAGGAACCCTGGGCGTCGGGGGCTCATGTTGGACCAGACCTGCTCCGCAGCCTGAGAACCGTGCGTACGACAGAAAAGTGGAAATATCGATTTCATGAAAATGAAAACATACTGTTCCATTACTGGTTTTTACTTTTTAAATATTGCATACAATGGTTTTGCATATCATTACATGGGTCTGCCTCATCTATTAGGATTCCACTGTTCAGTAATTGAGGGTGTAATTCTCTAGTTAAAGGCTTTTAAGTGGTTTCTAGGTACCTTTTTTCCCTTCATTTTCAGCAACCAACAACACTCTTTTTTCCTTTGTACACACACCTGTTTGGTTCTTTAGAATAAATTCCTAGAACTGGAATTTGGAACTCCTGGGTAAAATGACTCAGACTTTAAAAACATATTACTAAATTCCCTCCGGCAAGAAAGGTCAGTTCCACACCGACAATGCCCATTCGCTTTACACTTCCTGCCAACACCGAGTCTTATCGATCTTTCTAGAATTTGCCAAACTGAGAATCAAAACAATTCGCTGCTGTTTTATCTTACATGTTAATTAGATTCGATGGTTTGGGGTTTACATTTAAATAAAGATTTATTTCTATAACATAGCAATTACAATACTTAACAATTACTTGCAACAATTAGAAACAAGCATTTCTTGATAAAAAGGAGAGGTAAAAAGTACCCTGATAAACAAAATAACACCTGTAAGTTCACAACACAACTAAATCAAAATCCACCTCCTACCACATCTACAGATTTCGTCAGAATTCAGCTCAGCATCTCTTTCATCCCGTGGAACCGCGTTACTAACACAGTAACCCTTGGCGCAGCGACGTGGCGAGCGGCTTGTCTCAGGAAATCCTGAGACCAAGGCTCTGCATCCGTGTGGCGGGATTTATAAGCTACCCGGCACCGAGGCAAAAAGGTCATCTGATTTCCCTGAGGTCCTGTGACAGCGCAGTTTTGTGCCGGGGGAGTCACATAATGAGATGAGGGGATTGGTAATGAGGCAAAGAAATTCCTTACGGGTTACAGCTTCACGATTTGAGTCCAGAGGAGACACCGCGGGAAAGTAAGCGGACGCGTACCTGCACGTTTGATCGCTGGGTTACCATTTGTCAGGACACCTGGGATGAGGTAGCCCGATAGACAGCGCTTCGCTGGGAGCCCAGGCACATTGGCAAACTCCCGTGATTTCCTCTGTCTGCCCAGCATGAGTGTGTACTGGCCTCTAGAAAAGCACTGAGCACACGCAGGGACCTGCGCTGCTGCCAGAGGACGCCCGGGGAAAGTGAACACGCTCTCTTTCAACCCAGTGTTTCCAGTAGGCATTTGAGTTGTGGCTCTCAAGAATTAGGTTTAAGGTACCTGCTGATTCCTAGCTTTCCAAAAATAGTCGCTAGGAGGAAAATCATACTGTGAGATTCTCTTTCATCCTGTTTTTTTGTCCTGAGACCTTGGGATTGTCACCATTGAGGATATCCTTAGGTTCCCTCCAGCTGGGCGGGGGGACAGGTTGTCGGGCTGGAGTCAGGTGGCTAACCAGCGGGCTAGGAGCCAGGGACGCAAAGTGACGAGCAGCATTCTCTCTGCCTCAGCTGTCAGGGGAGTTGGATTCACCAGGGGTCCCAGTCTGTAGGAGGTCCGTCATCTTCTCCTGCACAACCTTGTCTGTGCTGGGAAGATCTCCACCAGCATTGCTTTTCCAGAAGCAGATTAGGGGGTCTGTCACCTCATTTCCACGGAGATCAGTTTCACGGCCTCCTGTGATAACGAAGGTCTTTGCTTACTCGCTTGGGTGTCTTTGGGAGCGGCTCTGGATCTTCGGAGGGCTGTACCTTTTGCAGCCAATTTGGTGATGCCTCTTTTGTCCCAGGTTAAGCCATAAAAGGCTTATTGGTTTTACTTCGTAGAAAGGCAGAGAGTTGGCTCGCTGATGAGGGGGAGGGGAGGAGAATGAAGTGAAGGAGCAGGGTGGGTGTAGAGCGGTGGTTCCTAGGTGTGGTCCCTGGGCCGCAGCACAGGTATCAATTGGGAACTTGTTGGAAACGCAAACTCTCGGCGCCTCCGTCAAAACTCCGGGGATGGGTCTCGAGCAATCCCCATTTCAGCCTGACTTACAGGCGATGCTGACGTCTGCTAGTTTGAGAAGCGCTGGTAGAGAAAAAAGAACCAGTCCAAGGTCTTGGGGCTGAGCAGTGGCACCTGGAAAGGAGGTATGGAGGCCTGACTGCCACACGGTGCTGGGCTGGTAGGACGCGACGATGACGAGAGTCAGGGCGCAGATGAAGAGGGAAATACGGAGGCCTGGAGTTTGGGCTCCCTGATGCCTGAGGGTGACATCAAGGGCTGAAATCAAAAGACAAAAGTGCTCACGTTGTCCAAGGTGGGAGTGGTCCTAAAGGGTAGAGTGTGAGGGTGAGGAGGAACTGGAGGAGTAACACAAGGACATGTCAAATGAAGAAAACTGAGAACTCGATGGATGAAAGGTTTAGCTGCGACAGGGTGAGCAAAGACCAGAAGAGCCCCTATTCCTGTCCCCTTCAGAGGGGAAAAAGGACAAAATTAAGTAAGTGTTCCGCCAGCCAAAAGAGCCCAGGGTGGATCTGCCTGATGGGGTGCAGGTGGGAGGCTGATAAATGGGAATTTTAACCCACAGGCATCGGGAGGTTTTGGCCCTCAAATAAGGAAAACAAGGCTCGGGGATGCCGAGTTCAGGGTGGAGGCCCTCTGGGCAGCCAGCATACCCAGTATCGCTCAGGAAGGTGGTGGCGTGGGCAGGCGGGACAGGTAAGAGGACGGAGGACGTCCAGGGGACAGACGTCACACACATGCAGATGAGACACAGCCCAGCCGTCAGGCTAAGGTCGTGACACAGACTCCTTCACTAAGAAAAGGAACAGAACCGGGGCATAGGAGACTGCCTATCATGTTTCTAGAGGTGACAACCACAGCTTCCAGAGACCACTGAGGGGCCAGGAAACACTTCTGATGGTAGCAGTAAGAGCAAAGACAGGCCCACACTTAACTGTTCAGGCAAAATGTCATGGGCAAAGCAAACCCCCCTTCTAATAAAGAAAGTTAGAATAACCCCCAAATTTTCATTGTGACATTCTTAAGGAAGGCCCTATGTTTTAAAGACAGTCCTTTGTTTAATATGGCAAAAGAGAAAAACAGAGCTTTATAATTTAGTCAGGAAAAGTTATACAAGATACAGACTTTATTTCCATGGATTTCTGAAGTTATACGCTTTTCAAAAACCTCTACCTTAATTTACCCTCCACAATATTTACTATTCGACCAACCAAATAGATACAATAATTGCTCTCAAAAGATAATAACAGATTGTAAGACCCAGTAAGTTGTAAAATATAACAGATTACAACCAACTGGTTAACAACAACAACAACAACAACAACAACTAAACCGAAGGGCCAGAGCCTTGGTAACAATTTACAGAACTACTCAACTTAATAACGAAAGTCTGCTTCGGGTCAGCAAGGCATCGCCGCCCCACTTTCTCAGAGAGGAGGGCACGCAGTCACCAGCGTCGAAAGTCACGAATGAGTGAGAAAACACGAGGACGGCGCGTGGTGTGTGAGCCGTGCAAGTCGGAGCCTTTGGGGCGCAGACTTTCACATCCAAGTAACATAAACTGCGCGTGTAAAATTTATAGCACTAGATTCCCCTTGCTAACAAAGGCTAATCGTTTTTGACAGAAGGTCACCCTGAAAGAGAAAAAGGAAAAATCAACTTTTCTAAGACCACTTTGAACAAAAATGCACCGTCTCTCAGTATCGGGCAGATTTTTAGGAGCATGACGCGACTGGCGCGGTATTTCAGGAGAGTGTGGGAACCCGCCGACAGCGACTGCAACCACGTTAGCGGCGCATTCAGGAGCTCACACTCAAAATGACTCACTGGACAGTCCTTTTCTGGGTGTGAATTCAAATTCTATGGTTATGAGCCGCATATCAACATTTTGTTCATGTTAATTTTTAACAAACATTTTGTTAAATTTAGTTGTGCTTTTCAAAACAGTTACGCCTGCAGCACACGAGGTCTGGGGGCAGAGACACCAAAACCAGCACTTCAGGAAGCTGTTCCTCTAGCCAGCACGCTGCAGGGATTTCCTAGTGATCGCTGAACGACAGCCTAGGTCTCATGTTGGCTGCTGTCATGAATGAACATCACGACAATTTCTCACAGCACCACGGACGCCGATTCTGCCAGTCATCGCAACGCACTAAAGCCCCTGGCAAATTAAACTTCGGTCCAGACACACACATGACAGAGCGAAACGTGAGCGTTCCCTGTCATCTCATTCATGACCTCACTCACTTTGGCCGTTTCACTGTTTTAACATCTCAGGAAAACGAGGATCCAAGTAGAATGCTAACTCTCCACAAATTAGTCCCCGTAAAATCTGAACTGTTTTTCATCAGGAAATAGACTCCCTTAAAACTAGACATCCAGAAAACTTAACAGGATGTTGATCTAACAGCTGTTAGCAAAGCCAGACGAACAGAAGAAACGATGGAGTCAGCGGACCTCTAGTACTGTACTACATACAGACCGAGAAGCAGAATTACAAGCATATCACTCTAAAAATGTGTACGTGCCTGCCGAGCAAGAGGATTCAGGAATTACAGTAACTAACGTAAGTACCTAACATGTGTTCTAGAACTCCCTTTAATGTGGGCTGCCCTTCACTGTCCCGTCTGAGCCGGGCTCCTCGCAGGCTGCCACGTGGTCAGCTCAGATATCGATGCGAATGCCGTGCTTTGAAGACATCACTTGTCTGGTCCCGGTGAAATACATCGCCAGGGAACACACGTGCGGTAAAGACGCTGTGACTACCACGTACAGCCAGAACGGCAAGGGAGAAGTGCTCCCAAATGGGCATATCCACAAGCCGTGGCGAATGCCATCGCGGACGTGGTGTGAGGTCCAGGACACGAACACCATCCAGGGCAGGAAGCACCACGAGTCTTTCAGCTTGAAGAGGTGCATCATGAACTTGAGGGTCAGCACCACGGCGGGGATCACCGTGGAGCAGTGCAGGAAAGGCCTTCGTGGGAGAGTCAGCGCAGCCTGCCGGGAAAAATTTCCACACTGCATTCAAGACCCAGGATCAATAAAGGGGCCGGGTGGGAAAAAAAGTGAAGCGATTAAGCAAGATACTGGGTTTGCCAAAAAGTCCATTAAGCTTCTTTTGTGAAATAAAAGACACACTTTTCAGATTCACCAATAACTTGACTCATTTGGATATTTTGAGCACATCGGCTATTCTCTGCGAGGTATAACGTTGAATGTTCTCAATTAATGAATGTCTTGGTTTGATCGCTATTGACTTCAACTGGTCTACCTGACTGTGGAGCATCGTCCAGCGAGACATCTCCAGTATGAAACTTCTCAAACCACTTTTGACACGTTCGATCAGTCCCAGCACCTTCTCCATACACTGCACAAATCTTTTCTTGCATTTCAGTTGCATTTTTACCTTCCTTGAAATTATGAAGCACAATATGCCAAAAGTGTTGTGCATTTCTTCCACCTACAATATTAAAATGGCTATGCAAAAAGTCACCAATTTTGATGTTTGTTTTTTAAAGCACACTGATATGACAGCTGTCACAATACAATCTAACAAAATGGTTTCGAAAAAAGTTAAAGACAACTAAGTGCTACTAGTACCATCTTACAGAAAACAACAAATGAACTTTTGGCGAACCCAATATCTGTCTAAAAGTAACACACAGGCGCAGGCACCAGTACGGTGACAGCCAGAAGAAAGGGGGATGGGGAGGGGTGGAAGAGAGGAAAGGGGGATAACGGGACAGGCCCACGGAGCAGCATGCAGGTGACGTTTTGTCGAGTTGCACATTTGAAACCTGTATGGTTTTAACCAACGTCATTCCAATAAACTCAATTTAAGAAATTACTTAATTTTTAAAAAGGATCAATAGCAGCACACTGCTATACTTTACCTGCACTATCTCATTTAATCCTTGTAACAGTCCCATGAGCAAAGAGGAAGCTGAGAGTTGGAAAGGCTAAGTAACTGCCCGGTGCTGGGTGGCTCAGTGGTGGAGCTGGAACTGATGCCGGGTCCCTGCCTGACCCCATGACCTGCAGCCTTAACACCACGGCTTCTAGATGAATCAAAGCATCAGCAAGGCAAACAGTCCAAGTATCTTTAAAGATTGCAGCGAGAGAGAGAAATTCTGGAGCTCATCCCGATCGCTAACATTTGTCGTTCACTATTTGCTAAGGAGTGTCGTGTCCCTGCTCATTTAATCCTCACGACAACCCTCGGAGGTCGTCAATGTTATGATCCGCATTTTTCCGACGAGGAAGCTGAGACTTAGGGAGGAAAAGGAGTGCTGACATTGTACACGACACCACGATCCAAACTCAGATCTCTGACTCCAGTCTTGCACTGCCTCTACATAGAGCAAAAAAAAGTTAAATTTGTCTTTAGTCAGGAGGTACTGACTCCGCACTGGTCAAGTCTCTAAACAAGTAAGGCAGCCTCTGAGAAACAGCCGGTGCAGTGCTGACGCAGGATGGGCAGAAGAGGCTACTGTTTCCCACTCGTTCAACGAGTATCTACGGAACGCTACGAGCTGGGCCGGGCACTGTTCTAGGCCGGTGGGGACAGAAGTCCTTGCTCTGAGTTTGTATCTCTTTCCATGAAATGTTTACAGATCATAAACATGTGAAAGGTAGGCAAGTCTGCTGACACCAGGAAGTATTATCTGACCTGCCCCGCTAAGCGTGGTTCATTTGCAAGGCTAGCAGTCACTGTATGGCTAAACCCCTGACGACGTAATGAAATTCTGCAACTTCTCCGCCAGGGACTGTGTCCCAACCAGCCCACTGAAATGCACACCTGCGGCTCCCAGCGGGACTCGAGAAGGAATCCGCTGCACTCACGCCCCAGGCCTGGGACCATCTCAGAGCCACTCAGCTGTCAGGGAGCACGCAGCGGCTGCATGCGAGCAGTAAATCAGGAAGAACATGCAGACAGACGTCAGTGGGGTCCTGAAGAAGAACACGGACACAGGGAGGGCAGGACAGCCCTGAGAACGGCCCCACTGCCTGTGTGCCCCGTCGGGGGAGGACCGGCACAAAGTGCTCGAAAGAGGCAGATGGATGGGCTTTCTTATTTTAAAACATAGCTCATCTTCTACAGCTCTAACTAAAATGATGCTGCGAAGTTCAACAGAATGGAGCTAACGGCATTAAAGGAAAGAACCGAAAAATTACACAGACAGGCTTCTTACCTTTAGAGATAGGGATCCAGCTAGGACAAAGTGGTCTACATCAATAACGGAGGCCAAAAATCCAGCTAAAATGATTTCTCTCAAGTCAGTCTTCTTCTTGACCCCGATGACGACTGCCCAGGACCACATGCCGATCGCGCCGTGCACGGCATTGTCGGAGAGGGCTCGCAGCCAGGGCGTCTGCTGGATTGTGGGAAACTGCAGAAGCCTGTCCGCGACCAGGCAGAAGATCCCCAGCCCGAGGCTGGAAAGAAGAGACTCGGCGCTGCAGGACTGGAGCAGAGCCTGGGTCTTCGCGGCCTCGGATGCCATCACAGACAAGGTGTCCATGCACACGCGACGCCGTCAGGGCACGGGCAGCATACTGTCGCTGCCATCCCCCGTCACCCTAACACGGGAAACAGAGAGAAATATTGAGACAAAGATTATGGGCTGCCATACTATATAGTATAGTATAGTATCAAAACACGATCGGCAGTAATTTCACCAATATGAAAACCAAGCTGTAAAACTGGTATTCCTTTTTTTAAACCGTCATCGGTAATTTTATTTTTCCTAGCTTTCTTGAGATATAATCAGTTTGGCACACCGTGTAAGGTAAGGTGGACAGTTTTATGATTTAACATACACACATACTTTGAAGTGATTATCGCAATAAGGTTAGTTAACATGTACACACTACTCTACATTGTCCCCTTTTCTTGCGTGCTGAGAATATTACAGATCTACTCTCCTAATAACTTTCGAGTATAAAAAAATGGCATTTCTTACATGTTACATACCATATGCTAAGGGACCCGAAGAGGACAGCTCCGTAGGCAAGACAGGCTGGATGGGAATGTGTGTCAGGGCCGTCTGAGAGAGCCCGCTGACTGTCACCTATTTCTGAGGCCATCCCTCCCTCAGTCATGTTCACTACACGGCAGTGGGCACCGTCCCTGCACCCGGCAGTACTTTCCACGCTTGCTCTGGTAACGGCATCCCCTTTCTTTGGGAAAATGGCTCATCACGACATCCAAACTCCAACGCCGACCAATTAGGATTCTGTGTCCCTTATTAGTAGTCGTGATTAATTAATAATGTCCAATTAGTAATCACTTCCCAGTAGTGGCTGATTAGTAGTGATTAAATGAGTGATGGAGATGGCCCAGGCTGGACCAGACTCCTTTCCAGAATTTTCCCGAGTGGAGCTGGTGAGGAACACTCATTTCCTTCTTGCAGACCATGAGCTCAGCGACACTGGGCAGGCCCGGAAAACAGAATCGTAAGGATGTCAGGCCCTCAGGCCTGGCACCCAGTTCTCAGAGCTGCCCTGCACTCCCACGGCTCACCCTTCATGGCTATGAGCTACCCAGCACTTTCCCAATAAACCCCTTTCTCCTCCCTGGGGCCTCTAACTGAAGAACCTTAACTAATATGAAATGTCTGTTGCGGAGTGGTTACCTGGCTCAGAATACTGAAATCACTTATCCAGTTAAAGTTGTCCATGTTGTGTGACACCCGAATTTTTGTTTTGTATTGTTTCAATTCTCAGACTAAAGAATAACTAAATGATTTATTGAGAATGACTGAACTTTCATTCTGTAATAAAAACTACATACAGATCATTATATATTTTAAACTTTATAGGGAAATGCAAAAGACCCAGAATAGGAACACTTTGAAAAGGACGAATTAAGTTGAAACACTACACCATTCGATTTTAAGCATTATTATAAAGCTACAGTGAATCTGAACTGTGGTACTAGGCCCTGGCTGGGTGGCTAAGTTAGTTGGGCATCTCCCGGCAAAGTGACAGATTCCTGGTCATGGCACATGCCTGGGTTGGGACTTTGTTCCCTGGTCAGGGCGCATTCGAGAAGCAACCAATCGATGTTTCTCTCTCACATGGATGTTTCTCTCCTTTCTTTCTCTTAGTTTATTATGTGTCAATTATACTCCAAGAAAGATATACTTTATTGTCAATAACAACAGCAGACATCCATGTAAAAGGAGCCATCTGAAAACAAGACAGAGGGTATGGAGATGAAAAGCCCGACTGCCCAGCTAAAGGGTTAGCAGAAGCATCGCAAAGGAAAACAAGGGCTTCAAAAACCACGAGTGAATACAAACAGTTTTAATATTTATTCCCCACCCCCAAAGTCTGAAGGGAAAAAAAGAACAAAGAACTCAGCATTAAAATTTTTTTTTTGAAAAATAGAGAGAAAATTCTTTATTGGTATTCAAGTCAGGAAAAAACAAAAAGGTTATCTGCAGAACAGTGTGATTGACATTAACACTAACACCAGAACGCTGCGGGGCACAGAGCTCTGAGAGCAAAGGGTCGCTGTAGGATTCTACACACAGGCAAATTATGGACCGACGTGACCGTCAAGAATTTTGAGAGTTCGGCCCTGGCTGGTGTAGCTCAGTGGATTGAGCGAGGGCCTGTGAACCAAACAATTGTGGTTGGATTCCCAGTCAGGGCACATGCCTGGGTTGCAGACCAGTTCCCAGCAGGGGACGCACGAGAGGCAACCATACATTGATATTTCTCTCCCTCTCTCCTTCCCTTCCCCTCTAAAGATTAATAAATAAATAAAATCTAAAAAAAAAAAGAATTTTGAGAGTTCTGCCTCAGAAATGACTACACCCATGCACAATTCCTGGGAAAAAAGACTGAGGAGCAGGGCTCCTAAATCTCTCAATCTCTAGGGAGAGGGGAGAGGAATAAAGAAAACTTGATCCCTGTAGTACAGCAGAACAGAAAAGGAAGAAAAGCAAAGAAAACCTTACCCCCACCCCAAAAGCAACTGGGACCAAACACAGCAAACACAAATACCACAGTAAATATAAGTGTATAAATTCCTCTATTAAGAGACAGATTGAGACAAAAGAAAAGATCTATTTTAAGCCTCTAAGTTTCGGGGTAATTCATTATGCAGCAAGAGTTATGAAAGTTTCTGTTTTCAGAAAGGTGTAATTATGGTCCCAGAAACACACAATTCTGACATCTATTCCTCTCCGACTATTGGTATAGACATTTGGATTCGCAGTAGGAGTCAGAGAAATTTAGTAAGTGTACTTCATCTTATTTACTGTCTCTGGCCAGGACACCTAAGTGCCCCATTTTTATTCTTACTTTGTTCACCCCTTTTCTAACTCCTGCTTCTCCCCCCACAAATAGAATGGACTCAGGCACCCCCCAAACTGTAAAAGAGCCTTCTGTTTATTTTACATACTCACTTTTTGGGAGCAGGTTCCTTGAGAACAGTAATTATCATCTTCTTTTAAACCTGACACGCATACAATCTAATGTGCTCAGGTGTTTAATAAATATTTCATTACACCAATAAAAGGGATGAGCAGCTAAACAATCCTCAGCCTCGGAGAGCAAGCTGGGACTTCCCTGCCCCGAGAGCCAGTCTCCCACAGCACCCACTTCTCGGACTGGCAGGAACCAGTGTCTGCCATTGCCAAACTCCGCCACACCTCGTCCTCATCACAGTAGAATGCCGTCAACTACGGGGCCTTCAAAGTGCACACAGCAGTGCTCTTCCTTTCCCCTAACTCCATAAACACAGAATTACCAGTAACTTAAATTATACACTGTCATGTGTTGTCTGCCAATAATCTCTTAGACATATTTCTGCCCAAACAAATCAGGGCTAACGAATTCCCAGTGTGAATGTGATCTCCTACTTCACCCCCTTCCTCTCCCCTAATCACAAACATTTACAAAAAGTGGAGGTTAAAAGCACAATATAAAATCGGAAAACTGCCTTTATTATGCCTTACAAATAAGTCCTCTTCACTGAACTGTAGTTGCTAAGAAGCTTGTATTTCTTTAACTCTCCAATACCCAGAGCAGATGCCGAATCTAATACAACTAGTTTGCAAAGAAACACAAACCTTGCTCACTTTCACGGAAACTTTTTATAGCCTGCATATCAAATGTTTAGTTCCCACGACCATTACAAATAAAACATGCAATGCTGCATTTCAGCTTGATGTTTCAAGTCTCAGCAAATTCTGTCATTCTTTAGTCAGGTTGTTGTGATGCCATAACTTTCAAGGCAATTAAGAAAACTGGGCAGGAAACCGCGGCGTCTGCAGGGAAAAGACTCAGTAGTCACATTCGTCGCATCCATGCCTCCTAGGATGGGGGCGCGCAAGGGCTCTGCTGCCAGGTCACGATAGCAGCGGGCAGCTCTATCAGACCCCAGGTGCCCCCCTGCCCCATCCCCCGGCTCCCCAGCCTGGGTCAAGGAAACGCCAGTGGCATGGAGCCTAGGTGAAGACTCTACGAAGCGGAAAGCATTGTGGAGCTTCGCACAATTAGTAACTAATTAGTTACTGGGACTCCGTCCCGGGGTCCCAGACGGAGCCGGCCCGTGGGCCAAGCAAGCACACTCTGCTTGCTCTTGGGTCCCGCGCACCTGCCGCACCCGCACGCCCTCCCCACCTGGAACCTGGACCTTCCAGACTTCAGGCTCAGCTGGTCCCTGCCTCCGGACCCACACTGAGGACGCAGTTTCGCAGCACCCATCACACCCCCTCTCCCACCCAGCGCCGCAGCCCCGTCATACCCACCCTCGGCTCTGAGAGCTGAGGCCTCGGAGGCCCCGCCCCTCCATTCGGTCGGTACCATAGAGATGCCGGCGCCGGCCAGAGCGGCTCCAGTCCCATACGCTGCCCGAGAGGACGACGGGATAGGCGCCGCTGGAAGCGGACAAGAACCAGTATTCGAATGTTCTTTGGTGGAGGGACTGGGTGCCTCTGGTTCTTCCCCATCGCGTCCCCTCAAAAGGAGACCTTTGGGATGACAGGGTGGGGCTGAAAAGTGCCGTGTTGGCCCCGTCGGTCAAACCTGCATTTGTTCTTGACTTAGCCGGCACTGTGCCGCAGACCCAAGTGGCGGCCGGGAAGCCGGGGAGCAGAGTGAACCTCACCGAACGGGGTCGTGGGCCCCGCCTGGTGCCCGGCGGCTTGGCCAAAGGGGTAGAAGTGGTCCCGACTGCCTCCGACCGACTGCACGGTGCCAGACGCAGGCGCCCTCCGCAGCGCTTCACCGCCCCCTTGGGGCCGTCCGCGTAACTGACAAGCCTTGGCTGATAGTGAATGCCTCTCAAGATAAAACTGTAATTTTACAATTTTTGCTCATAAATCTGAAAAAATAATTCAAAATTTCAAAATAGTTCTTTATTAATAAAGTATTTTATAAATGTATATTTTAAATGTACAGGTCTTTAAATTTACAGGCTATAAAGTTTAATGTCACTTCTCAAGTAATTATTGTACAGTAGTCATATATACAGTTCCTTGGCTTTCTAGTAATTTTATACTGGTCACTTGAAACAATATCCTTAAGATTTAGTAATATATTATAAAAAATCTCCTTTTTCACTTTTTAGAGTCTGATAGAAGACAGTCAATATCTTGAATAACTTCAGAGATTTTTTTCAATGCTACTGATACTGTCTTTTCATTAACTTCTTCTAGCAAGGTTCCTGAATGTTCTGGGTTATATTCAGAAGACTGTTCATTCTTCTTGTTAGAAATCTGGCTTAGGACATCACTGTTCTCCAGTAATGCTAAGTTGCTGGGTTAAGGAGATTTTACCCACATCTTTTCATTATACAAGTATTTTTAATTTCTGGAAGCCTGAACTTCATATTAAAATATGGTTTTTCCATTGGGAGGAAGATCTCTTGGAACTTCAAAACTTATCAAGTCTTATCCTTTAGAGTGAAACTAGAGTATAAGAGAGGGGTAAAGGAAAGCGTATGTGTGTGTTTGG
>PVKM010040654.1:0-13383 GCA_004027735.1 Carollia perspicillata
CCATTCTAAATGAAAGCTTTGCTGGATAGAGCAATCTTGGATGTAGGTCCTTGCCTTTCATGACTTGGAATACTTCTTTCCAGCCCCTTCTTGCCTGCAAGGTTTCTTTTGAGAAATCAGCTGGTAGTCTTATGGGAACTCCTTTGTAGATAACTGTCTCCTTTTGCCTTGCTGCTTTTAAGATTCTCTCCTTTTCTTTAATCTTGGGTAATGTAATTATGATGTGCCTTGGTGTGTTCCTTCTTGGGTTCAACTTCTTTGGGACGCTCTGAGCTTCCTGATCTTTCTGGAGATCTATTTCCTTTGCTAGATTGAGGAAGTTTTCCTTCATTATGTTTTCAATTTCTTGCTTTTCCTCTTCTCCTTCTGGAACCCTATGATTCAGATGTTGGAATGTTTAAACTTGTCCCAGAGGTTCCTAAGCCTCTCCTCATTTTTTTGAATTCTTGTTTCTTTATTCTGTTCTGGTTGAATTATTTCTTCCTTCTGGTCCAAACTGTTGATTTGAGTACTAGTTTCCTTCCCATCACTGTTGGTTCCCTGTTTCACTTTTCATATCCTTTATTTCACTTTTCATAGCCTTCACTCTATCCTCTGTTTTGTGACTGTACTCAACCATTTATGTGAGCATCCTGGTTACCAGTGTTTTGAACTGTGCACATGATAGGTTGGCTATCTCTTCATTGCTCAGTTGTATTTTTTCTGGAGCTTTGATCTGTTCTTTCATTTGGGCCATATTTTTTCTCTCTGTGCGCCTATTATGTAGTAAGGGGCAGAGCCTTAGGTATTTGCCAGAGTGGGGTAACCCAGGTCTCTGCGTTGTGGCACTGTATGTGGGGGAGGGGTCAGAGGGAGCAGTGCCACTTGCTCAGCTGTCTGCTGGCTTTCAGTCACTTCCCCCACTACCCACAAGCAAATTGGTCCTTCTGGTGCTGATTCCTGGGTGGGTGATTTTGTGTATGTTTAGGACCACCCTGTGATCCTGTGTTCTAGGACCCTGTGGGTCTCTCCTATAAACTCTCCTGTGAGGTGGGGAGTTTCTCCCACTTTCACAACCCCCACAGGATTTTACACTCAGAGGCTTTGAGACTTTATTTCCCCACGCTGGAGCCCTGGGTTGCATGGTCTGTCTCACTCCCCAGTTCCTCCCAGTTTTTCCGCACACAGATGTGGGACTGACGGGTCCGCCGGCCACCAGCCTGTCATGAGTCCTCTCCACCCCAGCTGCCCCTCTCCACCCTTCCACCCAGTCTGGATGAATGTTTCTTCTTTCACTCCTTGGTTGTCAGACTTCAATAAAGTTTGATTTTCCGGTAGGTTTGGTTGGGTTTTGTTTTTAAATTTGTTGTCTTTCTTTTGGTTGTGGGAGGAGATATAGTGTATCTCCCTATGCCTCCATCTTTGCCGGAAGCATTATAGACATTTGGAGCCAGAGAATGTTTTGTTGTGGGGCCGTCCTGTATGTTACAGGATATTTAGCAGCATCCCTTACCACTACTCACTAGTTGCCAGCAACACCCTCCCAATTCAGAGAACCAAAAATGTCTCTCCAGACATAGCCAAGTATCTTGTGGGGGGTTAGGGGGTGAACCAAAGCACCCCCAGTAGAGAGCCACAGGATTACTCAGAGAGGAAGCAAGATAAGAACGACAGCATACCTTGGGCTGCTGCAGCTGCGTGATGGGGCGTAAGGGTTCATGGTATTACTGTGTTGACGTAGTATGTGTTTAAAACTCTCCATAATAACAAGATTTAAAAATAATAATAGTGGTCCACTCATGTGTAATCCAAAATAAAGTTTTATTTTACGGTTGACACAAAACTTCTGTACTTCTGCAGTTAAACCAGCTTCCTTCCAGACCTGTGCATCTGATAGGTTGGCTATCTCTTTGTAGATCTTATTTTCAGAAAAGACGAGCTCTGCGTCCTTGTTACGTGTGCGCGTGCTTCTGCCCAGACACTAGAGCTTTCTCCCTCTTGCACAGCCCTTTTTTCATTCTGAAGAGGTTTTTGAGTCTCTGATCTACCCAACCAACCACTTACTTTTGTCTGATTAATGCTGGCCCACCTTTCTTTCCATGAGCCCAGGCTTCCCCCTGAGAGCTTGAGGCCTCTTCTATCTCTCGGTCAAAAGAGTGCTCCCTCCGTGCCTCACGGAGCCGGGGGTCGGGCGCAGCCGCGCTCCAGGCGCCTTCACAGCCGTCAGCAGGGCCGCCACGGACCTGGAGATGGGAGGGCCGAGCAAGCTAGTGAAATACTAAGCAAATCAGTGAACGAAAAAAAGTACGATAAGTATCATGGCTAATGGTCAAATATAGAAAGATTTTTCTCTGAAAGATTTTTTTAAATTTCTTATTTATTGATTTTAGAGAGAGGAAGCAGGGAAAGAGAGTGTGAAACATCGATTTTTGTTGTTTTTATTGTCGTTCCACTTATTGTTGCACTCATTGGTTGAATTTTGTATGTGCCCAGACCAGGGGTCGAACCCACAACCTTGGTGTATGGGGACAATGCTCTAACCGACTGAGCTACCTGGCCAGGGCGGAAGATTTTTCTCTTAACATTATGAATAACACAAGATGTCCGCTGTCACCATTTCTGTCCCTCATTGCCCTGAAGTGCCAGTCAGAACAATAAGGCAAACAATAAAATGTTTTTAAAGAAATAAAATGTATACAGATTAGAAAGGAAGAAACAACGCTGTCATCTTTAACAGAGAACATGTTGTCTTCTGGTCGGTGCTCTCCCTTCCTCCCAGCAGAGTCGAGCACTGCTCTGCCCTCTGTTGCGGAGAGAGGGGAAGGGAACGGGCCGGCCCGCCTCGGGGCGCCCTCTCGTCGTCTTGAGCTGCCTGTTCTGCACCGCCGTACCAGACATTCACAGCACATACATGGTTCTTTACCTCCTAGCAGTGTGCCTCTGTCTTACCTACTCAAGGTTTTCACCACTACCAATACTCACAGTGGCGCCCCAAGAACGGGAAGGACACTAAGAAGTAAACCCCTCGGAGCCCTCCATTGCTGGGTGACGCCCTGCGCCCCAGCAGCCCTGGAACAACGTGAGCCACGCCACTCCAGAAATGAGCGCTGAGGTGCGAACAAATCTGGCTGATGGCCCCCTCTTGCCCAGTGCCTCGGGCCTAAGGAGGGGAACTGTGAGCTATTTTCAAAGAGGGAGACCAGCAGATTTTCAGGATCAGTGGGGCCTTTCACCTTCGCCTCCTACAGACAGTTGCTAAGTCTGTCAGGCTAGCTCCTGCCTTTTGGGACTCCATTGCTTGTTGTAAAACCTAAGACCGAGGTTTCCATGCCTTCAGCTGTCCCGTGTGGACAGTCTCATTGACTGGACAAGGATTGAAAACGTCATATTGCAAGATATGACGTAGGAAATTATGTCTGGTTCGTTCAAAACTCTTTCTGTCACTTAAACCTATATAATTGTTTATGCATATACTATATCTCCGGGGAGTAGAATGTATAGAAAAATAGGAAGTATCCCATATGTTTTAAAATGCCATCATTGATTTTCTTTCTTACCAACAAATAATAGTAAACATGACTTTCATTTTGGCAAGACTCTGCAAATTTGCTACATGGAAAATAAAGTTAAATCCTCACCAGAACTCAAATAACATACTTAAAAAAGAAGAAGAAGAAGAGCCCTGGCTGGCGTAGCTCAGTGGATTGAGTGTGGGCTTGCGAACCAGAGAATCACTGGTTCGATTCCCAGTCAGGGCACATGCCTGGGTTGCAGGCCAGTTCCCAACAGGGGACGCACGAGAGGCAACCACACATTGATATTTCTCTCCTTCTCTCCTTCCCTTCAGCTCTAAAGATAAATAAAAATAAAAAGATCTTTAAAAAAAGAGGAAGAAGAAAGAAATATTCCCAGTTAATAAAAAAGTAGAGAAAATAATGTCAAGCATACCAGCTCACCACTCAGTCAGATCTTAACATGCTCCCACATTTGCTTCAAATCTTTTTTATATAAAGTAAATCATTACAGTTATTGCTGAAGCCCCCTGGGGACCCCATCCTGCCATTTCCCTCCCTCCATGCCTAGAGGTAACTACTATTCTGATTTTGATTTTTATCATTTCCATATGTGTTTCGATATGTACAAGTGATTTGTTTTGATATGTTATGCATGATTCACAAATGATATGTAATTTTGTTTTACTTATTTTTGAACTTTATAAAAATGGTGCTATACATATCATTTCCCCCATATGCTTTCTGTTGCCTGGCATAATGTTTTTTGAGACTTATCCATATCGATATATGTCATTTGAGTTCATTCAATTTAACTTCAGTATCATATTCCATTGCATTTGTTTGTCCTTTCTACTGTTGATGACCATTTAGGTTGTTTCAGTCTTTTTGCTTTTACAAACAGTGAATGCAGGAAATGTTTTTTTAAGTATATTTTATTGATTATGCCATTACAGTTGTCCCATTTCCCCCCCTTCATTCCCCTCCACCCTGCACTTCCCCTCCCACCCACACTCCTCCCCTTTAGTTCAGGTCCATGTGGCTTAAGTTCTTTAGCTTCTACATTTCCCACACTACTCTTGCCCTCTCACTGTCTATTTTCTCCCCACCTTCTCTGCTACTTATTCTCTGTACCTCCTCCCGCACCTCCTCCCACTCCCCTGCTGCTAACCTTCCATGTGACCTCCATTTCTGTGGCTCTGCTCTGTTTTAGGTGTCCACTTAGTCTGCTATTGTTTTAGGTGTGGTTGTTAATAACTGTGAGTTGGCTGTCTTTTCACTGTTCATATTTTTTATCTTCTTTTTCTTAGGTAAGTCCCTTTAACAGTTCATATAATAAGGGCTTGATGATGAACTCCTTGAACTTGACCTTATCTAAGGAGCTCTTTATCTGCCCTTCCATTCTAAATGAAAGCTTTGCTGGATAGAGCAATCTTGGATGTAGGTCTTTGCCTTTCATGACTTGGAATACTTCTTTCTAGCCCCTTCTTGCCTGCAAGGTCTCTTTTGAGAAATCACCTGACAGTCTGATGAGAACTCCTCTGTAGGTGACTGTCCCCTTCTCTCTTGCTGTGTCTAGAATTCTCTCCTTCATTTTAATCTTGGCTAATGTAATGATGATGTGCCTTGGTGTGTTCTTCCTTGGGTCTACCTTCTTTGGGACTCTCTGAGCTTCCTGGACTTCCTGGAAGTCTATTTCCTTTGCCAGATTGGGGAAGTTCTCCTTCATTATTTGTTCAAATAAGTTTTCCACTTGTTGCCCTTCCTCTTCGCCTTCTGGTACTCCTATAATTCGGATGTTGGAACGTTTAAAGATGTCCTGGAGGTTCCTAAGCCTCTCCTCATTTTTTTGAATTCCTGTTTTTTCATTCTTTTCTGTTTGGTTATTTCTTTCTTCCTTCTGGTCCACTCCATTGACTTGAGTCCCAGTTTCCTTTCCATCACTACTGGTTCCCTGTGCATTTTCCTTCATTTCACTTATCATCGCCTTCATTTTTTCATCTAATTTGAGACCAAAATCAACCAATTCTGTGAGCATCCTGATCACTAGTGTTTTGAACTGTGCATCTGATAGGATGGCTATCTCTTGGTCGCTTAAAAGTATTGGCTCTGGGGCTCTGAGCTGTTCTTTTGTTTGAGTCATTTTAGTCAGGTGGCGCCTGTTATGTATGGGTGGCGGAGCCTTAGATGTTTACCAGGGCAGGGCAACCTAGTAGCCGAGTTGTGACGCTGTCTGTGGGGGCGGGGTCAGAGAGGGAACAGTGGAGCCCCTTCCGCGCTCTCTCAGATTTGCGTCCCCTTTGCTGCTTCCCATAAGCAAACTGAGTCTCCCTGGCGCTGGTTCCCAGGTGGGCCGGTCTATGCACACTCAGGACCTTGCGGGTCTCCCCAATGACCTCTCCTGTGAGGCTGAGAGCCTCTCCTGGCACCCTTTCAATCGGCGTTTTTAGGCTTTATTTCCTGTCACTGGGGCCCTGGGCTGCACAGTCCACCTCACTGCCAGTTCTTGACTAGTTTATCTGCGCACAAATGGGTGACTGCCAACGGCCAACTGCCCTGCCCATTTCCTCCCAACATCTGGGGTCTGTGAGCAGGGCGCTGGCACCACCTGCGCTCCCGGGTCTGCCAAACACTGCCTTTTCCTGCCGCGTTCCCTCCCCTCTGACCGCCGACTCCGCCCCTCTTACCAGTTGAATGGTTGTCGGACTTCCGTAGTTCAATTTTCTGTTTGGGTTGTGTTATTATTTCCAAATATTTGTTGTCTTTAATTCTGGTTGTGCGAGGAGGCACAGTGTTTCCATCTATGTCTCCATCTTGGCCAGAAGTCCCCAGGAAATATTTTTTAACATGGGCAAGAATCTCTCTAAAGGATATGAGTGTTGTGTTGTGGGTTATGCACCTCTTCAGATATATACGAATCTGATATATATGTATATATATCATATATCTGATATAGTATCAATTATATATACTACACACACACATACATATATAAATTCATTTATATATTAAATTCCCTCCTAAAGGCTTTTAATGGATACTCTCAGCATAAGTATGAATTTTATTGTACCATATCCATGCCAATTCTTGGTATTACCAACCTTTTTACTTTTGCCTATATAATAAGTATGAAGTGATATGCAATTGTGGTTTTAATTTGCCTTTATTGCATTACTAATAAGGTTAACCATCATTTCACACCCCCGTGAGCACATGAGTTTCGTGTTTGTGAATCGCCTGTTCCGGTCTTTGCCCCACTGTTTTCGTTGCCATTGCTGCTGGGTTTGCTGGCCTTTCTTGCGTGTGTAAAAATCTGTGTGTGTCTGAGTGTTACTTCTTTGCCGGTGTGGCAGATATTCTTTCCCGGTTTGTACCTTTTTACTTCGTTTTGTGTCTTTTGATACAGACTTATTTTAAATTAGATTTTTCAGTCTTTCACATTCTTCTCTACCCATAAGTAATAAAAATAATCGCTCTTCTTTTTTTAAAATATTTTATTTATTTATTTTTAGACAGGGGGAAGGGAGGGAGAAAGAGTGGGAGAGAAACATCAATGTGTGGTTGCCTCTCATAGCACCCCTTACTGAGGAGCTGGCTCACAACCCAGGCATGTGCCCTGACTGGGAATCGAACCAGCGACCCTTTGCTTCACAGGCCCGTGCTCAATCCACGGAGCTACACCAGCCAGGGCATAATCGCTCTTCTTAAAGCTTTTCTTTTTATATCAAGAGTTTGATCTGCCTGGAATTCCACATACTTACCCTTTTGAGGCACGTACAGGGCGCCCTCTGAGGAGGAGCAGCGGTCCTTCCCAGTGGGCTCTGGGACGTGTTCTGACTCCGAGCTCTTTGTGGGGCCCTCGGGCCGTCTCCGCTCATCTGCCCTCTGCATGCTTGGGCACCTTGCTCTGGGTGCCACGGCCTTTTCAAAAACAAAAACTAGGAAAGTAAGAATTTTCATCTCTGGAGACCTAGAAAAATCCAAATGCCCTAGAACTTTCCTTGTCTACAGTTGAGTGACCTACCGAGTTCAGGCCATTGGCCACATTACTGCACGGAATTGCTCCTTCCTTAGTGTAGCTTCCTCACCATTTTTTAAATTGAGGCTTTATTATTATTTTTATCTATAAAATGAGACTAATAAATACCAACAGGCCAGAGTCCTTTAAAGACTAAATGAGATGAAACTTTCCCAGCCTCATTCCTGGCCGTTGGTGGGCGGTCAGGAAAGTTGCTGTCCTTCCAAGTAATTTGCATCGAACAGAACAACAACAAGAAAAAGCAGACTGTGCTAAGAAACTCATGTTTGAATTTGGTTTAATCTCCTACGTCTTCACCAGCGCTCAGAGGGATTCAGAATACAGCAGTGCTGAGTACCGTGTCTGCCTGTTGAACAAGCAAGGTTTTTTCGAGTTTTCGGTGCCAGCGAGGCTGCAGTGAGCACCGCCGGCAGGTGTGCGTGGGCACATTCCACTTGGAACGCAGCTCAGGAAAGCAGCGTCAAGGGCCTTGGAAGTGTCCTCATCCTCTGATCTTCCCCAAAGACTCTGCCTAAGGAAGTACCACTGGTAGACCTGGAATTATATGTATAAAGCCGTTCAGCGTTCATTCTTTACAATAATAAACATATAGAAAGAAATCAGAGGAGAATGGTTAAATATGTTGAAGTTGTACACACACATACACACAGAGTACTGTACAGCCTTTACAAGTCATGAGAATTTAAAAGACTGCTGAGGTGGAAAACTAGAATTCAACATTTTCATATATTAAGTGGAACAGGTCATAAAACTATGTACAGTATATATAATTCTAGGGGGGTTTTATACACACACTGACTAGTAGGAATTATACCACATTTACTATGGCTTCTTGTTATTTTTCCCTGGGTAATGGGAGTTATAACTAACATTTATTTTCCAAATTTTTTCCAGCAAGAATGTCATACATTTAAGATGAGGAAAATGTCATTATTAGTCAGCATGGGTATATATACTCGGTGCTGTGGCCATCGGAAGTGGCTAGTAATGTTCCGCTTTGCTCCCGCAGCTGCTGCTGGACACCCATTCCCTGAAGATGGTCCTGCTCGATCTGCCTTCCATTGGCTCACAGGTGGTGAGGAAAGCACCTGCCAGTTACACTAAGATCGTCGTGAAAGGCATGACCCGGGCAGAGATGATCCTCAAGGTGGGGCTCGTGTCTTCGCTGGGGCGTCTTTTAAAGGGGCCCGGTCACCTGGTTGCTTATTTCAAGGAGTGCTGGCTTTGAAATGACAGGTCAGGGCCTGCCCCTCCAGTCCCAAAGGGCTGTCCACACTCTGGCAGGACCAGATTTTGGCCTCATCGGACATTGTTGCAAATCAGTGGACAGTTCTTCAGGGGTCAGTAAATCTTCCTGACAAACGAATTCTTCATTGTAGTAGGGTTCGCTTGTAATAAGATTTGGCCAAAGTTGGAAGTTTGGTGGGGTTGTCTCTGTGACTCAGTGTCTAAGTCAGGGGTCTCTTTGCTTCTCAGTGGCATTTCCAGCCCAACTGGCAGTTACTCCCTCCACAGAATCCCTTGGGCTTTTGAAACTCTGCAGCCTCACAGGAACTCCAAACAGGTGTTCCAGTAACTGACTCTAATCAGCGAATGGGTTTCCTAAAGCCCCGTTTAACCAAATACTATACGTGAGGTGATGTTGTAAACGTCTGAAGCGTTAAGCACCTGCATCTGATTTTCACCTGTGCTTGCTGAGACGCAAGGGGGTCTTTTGGGGAGAAAGTAGAGGACAAATGGAACTATCATGAAAGCGCTAAAAATCCAGGGTCCGCAGGCTCGTCAGGTCTCTCTCCCAAACAGAATGACTCCGACGGCAGCAGGAGGAAAGAGTGGGCGTGTGACCTGGGACAGGTGGGCCCAGGTAAAGGTCCTGCACGGACCATGAGCTCGTGGCCTGAGGGAACCGGAAGCAGCCTGGTAACCAGCTTCCTCTGCAGCTGGTTTCCTCGCCTGGGAGGAGAGCAGAGTTTGGGCGTTATCTGCACAGAATTTTTTTCTTTTTTTTTTTTAACTTTTCACAAATAACGTGTATTTTTTCCATGTTTCCTAAGTATAAGAAAGTATTTCCCTTAGTGAATTTGTACCTTAGGTACAAATATTTATGAAATAATTAACACCAGTTTTCCCAGATTAGCGTGATAGCAAACACGTGCTGAAACCATCTTGATTTTATTCCCAGACAGAAAAATAATCTTGAGTATATTTGAATTGCTCAGAAAGAAAGTCATTAAAGTTCCATGTCTATTTTTAAAATGTGACTTCATCTTTGTTTCATGAATTTTGTACTTTGAAATGGGAGAATGACATTTAGACATTTCTGCAGAGACGTTCTGAGTGAACTACTCCTTGCCACTCTGAGTTACGTGCTCAAGAATTCAAAACAGAGCTAGTCTGTCTGCTGGGGGAAGAGAGTCAGACACTCACTTCGAAAGCAAATGGAAATGAGTGCACGGAGCGCGAGGCCATTCCTTTCCTTCTGCTCCTGTGTGACTCGGGTGCAGTTAAGTGAAGTTCCAGAGTTTAAGTCTCGAAAAGAGTGAGGAAGCTTTGGGGTTTTGGTTTTTGACACAAATCTACTGAAATCAGTGCCTTTTGTTGCCCAGTCCTCGGGAATGATGATATGTCGAGACACAAGGAGCAGGTGCCACAAAACCACCAAGTGTCTCAAACAGGAGCCCCTCCCACACAGTTTCAGGTGGTCCTGATGTTTTAAAAATCACCTGGGACCCCACCCTGGCCCTCAGAATTAGAATCTTCAGAGGAGGGACTTAGGAATCTGCACCTGAAAAGCAATCCAGGTGACACTTACGGTTCGACAAGTTTAGGAAACTTTGCTCCCAGTGAATGTCCAGGTGAAAGAGGCCGCCTGCGGTTGAGATGGCTGCCGCTTAAGGATGTCCTGCTGTCCTGCTCGAGGGCGGCCTGCGGGCAAGGCCAGCCCTCCAGCCATGAGCTTCCCCTGAGAGCCTGCTCCCGTCTCCCCTTACAGGTGGTGATGGCCCCTCACGAGCCCCCCGTGGTGTTTGTTGACAACTACATCAAACTCCTTTCGGACTGCAACACAGAAACCTTCCAGAAGATACTGGACATGAAGGTTAATTCAGCATCTCCTTTCGTCCTGAACCACAGTCTTCTCACTCTCAGTGGTTCCTAACTGCGGGGTGGGATGCAGCCCCGGGGAGCTTTCTCAAAGTGCACGTGCCGGCCCAGTGCTGCAGCCTTTTGAGAAGGCTCCAGGCCAAGGGAACTCCCTGATGACGCCTCCCTGCCAGCGCCAGGGAGCCCCGCTGTGCAGCGCAAGGAGTGGAGTGAAGAGTGTACTCTCCCCACCCCATTCACCTGTGCTTTCTTCCCTCTCCAGCCCTTCTTTCTCTCCTACCCTACTCCCTGGTTTTCTTCCTCTGCTTCTCTCCCAGGCTACTCACTGCCCACGGCCTGTGACTCCCCATGAAGAAAGGGTTAATCACTCGGTCCAGAGTGATTGTGCTGTTTGCAGGGCCTCAGCTAGGAGCAGCCAGGTGCTACCCTTGCCCCTGGGGCCAGACTTCTCAGAGCACTCCTTTCCCTTTCCCCTCAGGGGCTGAAGCGGAGCGAGCAGAGCAGCATGCTGGAACTCTTCCGCCAGAGGCTCCCCGCCCCGCCCTCGGGGCCCGAAGGCTCCAGCTCACTGTCCCTCTTGGCTCCCACACCGGAACAGGAATCATCCCGCATCCGCAAACTGGAGAAACTAATTAAAAAGAGACTGTAGGGGCACTGGCCAGCAGCCCTCAGAGCCCAGCCTCCTGGAAGCCCCCACCTCTCCTGCGCTCCCCTGACTCTCAGATTATGGATCTTGAAACTTCCTGGGACATTGGATTGTGCCTCCCCCACGCCCTGTCGTAATCCCTGCACTAAGGGGAGAAGCCAAGTTAAGGGCCCAGGTACAAAAGGAAGTTTTACTGGCCTCTCGTTCCCGCAGCAGAGGCAGCACTGGGTGAGAGGTCCCTGCACGCCACTGTCGCATTGGGCTGCTCTCAGCTGGTCCAGTTGACACTGACTCTGTGGCCTCCCTCCCTCTGCTGTCACACCCCCTGGCATGTAGCCCTCTTCCCTACCATGTACCTATCGGGGCAGCGTGGGTGACCAAGCCTGGATCTCACCCTTCCTCCGTCTGCCGCTGTTTGGGGCTGGCTCTCAGGGCCCCAGCTACTGGGGCGGCAGGTCACAGGTGTGGGAGCCAGTCTTCCTTTAGGAGGGCAATGGAAGCAGGAACACTGCCGTGTGAATCCCAGTTTGGGTACATACTTTGCTTCTGGTCCTTTTCGACTTGGCCAAGTTTTCTCTGTTTTCTCATTTCTCATGAGTCTCCAATTCGCCCTGTCTGTACATCCAAGGGAAGATTTTCTCTCTGTCTCCCACGCAGGACTGGATATGCAAGGCCTTGGAAGCAGGTGCCGTCTGTGCCGTGGGCTCCTGGCCAGGGTGTGGGGCAGCCCTGCATCTGCCTGGGAGAGAGGGTGCTAAGCTTGGCGCACTCACTGTGTGATGTGAGAAGGTTATTTCCTCCCATTCTGCTCCTGACTTGGGCGGGGTGGGGGGGGCCTTGCCCTCTGTGTTGGGAAACCAGGAAGTTTTCCTAGAAAAGAGTTTCTAGGCTTTCTCCTCAGATGAAGCTCTGGGACAGCCCAGGAAGCCTCTACCCTCTAGTGCCCTCCTAGCCATCCATTTTCGAATCCAAAGTACTTCGCAGAATTATCCGAAAGCAACAGAGGAGGTGCCCCACCAGAACGACATGACTTTGCACTAATGAAAAAGAAGCTAGCCCTGTGGGTCCTTGGGAACAGAAGGCTGACCGTACAAACTCAGAGCGGACCCAGCCCAGAAGGCCCCCTGCCCATCTGCCCTGCCCGCCGAGGGCTCTGGGCCAGCGCAGCCGTGTCGGGGACATTGGCCTCTCGGAGGTGTGTCAGCCCTCCCGCACCATCCGGTATCGGGAGAACAGGTTACAGCGTGGCCCTGGCTCACCAGTCCCCTGGAAACCAAGCCTCCGGCAGCTGCCCATGGCCTCAGGGCGACTGGCAGCCTCGGCATTTGCCAGGAATTGTGAACACTTTGTTGGCCGGGGAGGGCGAGGGCTGAGGAGGAGCGGTGTTTTTACAGAGAATGAATGCCTCCGGGTAACAGTGGGCGTCACCCAGCCCTCAGCACGGAGGAAGTTCCCTAAACATCCGTGAAACTCGTGACAGCGGTACAGTCGGAAACTAGGGTCTGAGAACCTGACCAGAAACCGACCGTTTCTCCCCTTCTTGTCGTCCCACTATAACGGCTCCGCAGCGTCCCTGTCCCTCTCCTTCGGCCGGTCACCCAGGCTCAGCCCACTGGCCCCGGCGGTCCTCCGGGGCCTCGTTTCTTCATCCGCCTCCGGCCTGTGGTCCGCCTGACTCATGCGTTGAGCATCTCGGGCTCGAGAACACGGAGAAGGAAAGTGGTGGAAGAAAGGTGTAGCCTTTAGCTGAGCTCAATTAGGAAAAGACGGCTGTGGAGGAGAAGTGCGGGCAGGGTGGGGAGGGGTGCCGAGAGCCCGGCAGCTCAGCGGGCGGGCTGCACTGTGCCCACGTCGCTCAGGGGAAGTTGCAGACCCGGAGCCGGTTCTTCCGCTCGTGCAGGAAGGACACTGGGCCCGTCTCCGAAGGGCACAGCCACCTCAGGGAAGCCAGTGGGCCGCCGCACCTGGTTCTCGTCACTCTCGGTGTCCGCAGACCCACACTCCTTTTCTGGCTGGTTCGTAGGGAGTCATTTTCTGGACGTCTCCATAATGGCATTGAGGTGTCAGCCCTGTTTTCTGCAGCTTGGTGGTCACCGCCGGGGAAG
>PVKM010040655.1:0-13387 GCA_004027735.1 Carollia perspicillata
TAATACAATTATAGAGACACTGGCAGAATCCTCTGTAACTTACAAAACATTTTCATGTACATACTTGATTTGGAGTCCATAAATTTGGATTTTAATCTTATTTCTACCACTTAAGTCATTTTTAGGCCTTTGCTCTCTCATCTCTAATATGTGGTAATATTACTATTTAAGTCATCAAGATGCTGTAATATGAGACCCAGGGGGAGTATGTATGCGAGAGCCCACGGCAAACAACTAAGCTCTACTAACTACCACTAGTATCACTATCATTAACTACCCCTATCACCACCGTTACCAGCACTGCTCCTGCTACAACGTTGTTACTAGGCAAGTCTCACCTACTGAGGTTTTCTGTCAAAAGATAATGCTGCAGGGAGCGGTACAACAATACCGTGCTATTCATCTGTTTATCAGGAGAAGAGAATGAATGGAAAGCTTGGGGAGCACGCGGAGCGAAGGCAGGGAGGGCAAGGGCCAGGCTGTGGAAGGGGAGGCTTTGGGCCCTGAGAACCAGCTCTACCAGTATTGCCAGGGGTGCATTTTAGAGCAAGATAGGCCTGCCCCTGGCAGCTTCACTGACATGCAAACCCAGACAAAGGATTTATACTTTCTGAACCCCTCCTTGTTCCTATATTAACTGGCATAGCCATTCTTACAAAATTGGTGTAAGAACCAAGTGAAATAATGTGTGTTCATTACATGGCACATACAGGTGAAAACCAGCATGTGTGTTTTTTCAGGTGGGTATCCATCTGTCTTGTCTACCGCTATCTTCCCTGAACTGGCAAAGTGTCTGGCACATAGTAGGCACTCAATCAATCATTATTTAATTGATTATCAATTTGAGCTATGAAATTACAGCAGGGGGTTGTAACTTCTATTTCTTCATATTTTTGTTTTTCTTTGCTTTGCTTTCTAATTCTCTATTCTGTGCAAAAAACCTGAAAATAAGATTTAAAATTTTTTTTCTAATGTGGCACACTGGCTGGGTTTTTTTTTCCTACCTCCATTCAGGAAAAATTTTGAGAAAAACACTTTTTCTAATAAACATGCTGTCTCTTTCACATCAAAGTGGCAGACAATTAGAACATATTAGAAATATTATTATTTAGATTATTTATATTATATTATGTTATTAATATTGTTAATAATATTATTAATATATAATTCTAATATATTTCTAATATATTAGAATTAGAGTAATATGTTAGAATAATTAGAAATATTAGAAAACAGCTGTAAAATTAATTAATCTTACTGTTGATTTCAGTGTAATAAACACATTATTAGAAAAGAACCCAGAGATAAGAAGCAATTAATGACTGTCAGATATTACATTCTGATACAAAACAAAGTCCAGGCACCAGGGTTCAGCTAAAGATAATGTGAGAAAAGCCATTTAGGTTTCTCACTGAACAACCCTGGTATTCAGGGGGGAAAATCACTGAGAAACTGAGTTATTAATAGATATTTTTGTAGCAGATAAGAAATATTTTTTGTATACAAGCTGGGAGAGTCTGCCTTCTCTACGCAGGGTATTTCTCAAAACAGGCACCACCCATTCCTCGTATCTTTCAATGTCACCAGTCTCAACCCTCTTTGTAGACAGACTGTCTACAATCTGTTCCCAAGTTGCGCCAGTCTTCCTTGGCATCCTGCTTAACTCCTCAGGAAGTTGGCAGAGAGCAGACCCTGAGGAACTCTTGCCCACGTGGCCGTAGTCCTTCCTATTGTGTCACTGGCAGCTCAGACAAACTATCTTCAGTCCCAGCCACTTCAGTCACCTTTTCAAGCCCCAGGGTCCTCAGTGGCCAAGTGGACATAACAATACCCTTCTTGCAGGCTTACTACAGCGATTGAATGAGACCATGTCCAATAAATAAATAGTCAGAGTAAGTGCTTAAAAAAATGGGCAGCTGCTGTGATTTGGAGTATTGGGTTTCACTCCCGACTGTGGCTTAGTTGGCCATCTGGGAGCAACATGAACCCAAACATTCCAAAATCTCTGTGACCAGGATGTGAATCTCTCTTGCATCACAGGACTATAGGGAAAGCATTCTTCAACATTCTACTGGAAACAGCCATGATTGCTCTGTTCCTGCTACCAAAACTGGGGACCACTGAGCAGCAGCGGCAGCTTCGCTGGCGAGCTTATTATAAATGCAGAATCTAAGGCCCCACCTGGACGTGCTGAGTCAGAATCTGCATTTTTCAAGATCTTGGGGTGATTTGTATGTACACTTAAGTGTTAGAAGGACCGGGCCATAGTGAATAATAATCGAACAATTAGAGTGAATAGTTATTAATTTTGTTATGCCTCTCACACTGGGCTGAGAGCTTCAGATGCTTTATTTCCACTAGAAGGTAGACTTTATAAGGACAGAATCTTTGATTTTTTTCAAAGCAATATCCCCCATGCCAAGAACAGTGCCTGATTCATGGGATGTGTGAGTGAAAAATGCATAAATTATCTTAGTTTGTCTGGACCTCCCCACAGCCCTATGAGGTGGCCTTTCCACCTACTCAATCTCTAATAGAAGAAATTAAGGCTTGAGAGTTCAATAACTTAGCAGTTTTTTCTTTCACAAATAGTAAGTAGTAAAGAGAAGTCTCAAACCCAGATCCATGTACCTCCACGCCCAAGTTCTCAGCTGCAAACTACTTTCAAAGCAGACATTTTTTCCTGATTTAACTATTCACCAGATCTATCTATTTGGATAAGATGCAGCCCCTATTTCAGGGTAGTTTAAACCAGAGCTTCCATACTTTTCTGTTCTGGAATGTTACCACTCTGATTTTTTCAGCAGCCTGGAATGATGGGAAGGACACAGGCCTGGAGCCCTTTAAGTCTTCCTTTGCCACTAGCTGTATGACCATAGGAAAGTACCCAACTTTTCTGAGTTTTAGGTACCTCATGAGCAAAATAGTGATATTACTATTTGCTTCCCGTTGTCATAAGATAAGTGCTCTTCATGTAAAGTGTTCTGTAAATGATCATTTTTAGTATTACAGCATGTTTTAAAGGTAGAAGAATGATTGAGTTTAACTTCTTCACCCAGTTTTGCATGGAGAGCTTCTGAAGTCTGCAAGGCATGACACAACAGCACTCTGACCTCTCACACACAGCAGACGCGGTCTTCTCTTGTACAACAGGGATGCTGGCAGCCCCCGGGGTGGCTGCGAGAACTACAGTGGGTCATACCTATGCAGGGCTGCCATCAGTCCGACACAGAGTGCGCTCGATCAGGGCCAGCGCTCACCATCACTATTATCATGCGTACTACCTGTCCTGACCAGTTTCAGAAAGTCACTTCTTCTCTCTGCACCTCCATTTCCTTGCTTGGAAAATGAAGGCCACGGAGTAGACAAAATCTAGAAAAGCTTTCCAGTCTAAAACGTTTCTGATTCCATGACTAGATGTCAAATGAGCTAATGTTAGTTTCCTAGTCCGAGATGCATCAAGGTCACCGGCACTTCGTGTCTCTTTCCAAAAAGGAGAAATGACAGGCAATTCCAGCTTGACCGGGCTGCTACGCCCGCTCCTCAGTGAACTTACGAAGTCATCCCCCACTAGATGATATTCTTCAGCCAGTGTCTTCTGCTCCTTATGAAGGGCCCGCCTCCTCGAGGAAGGTAATCCAGTATATTTTCCCTTTCTTCCTCCTAAAACTTGCTGGACCTACAGAAAACATTTGGAAACCTAGAGGACACTTTACCTGAAATAGCGAAGCCACTAAATCCTACGGCAAGCACCAGAAAGGAGATAGCCACCCCTTTGGTATGGGAAAAGCCAACCACCAGGAGTAAGGTTGCTTCCATGCCAAAACCTGCGAATGGAAACAGCAAAGAAAAAAATGTCATGTCATGTCAGTCAGCCTAAGTTCATGAGTTTCTTAAAAAGAATCTATTAATATCTCCATGGACTTAATTTTCAGTACATACTTTCTGGCCCAGTGCTTACAGTATTACCTGGGTTTTCTGACTACATGACTATGCTACCATTACCCAGGTGTTCTGCGAGCCTTCTGACGTTATCTGGTGCACCTTGAATGCCAAGTAGTCCAAAGAGATTCCAATGAAGTCCTGGGGCGAGGGATGTTTATTATCAGTTGCTTCACAGATAGTTGCCCCTGCCTTTTGTAAATGCTAAAACTCCTTTATATTGCCAATGAGTCCCTTTTGGTTACATGTTACGGCCTCTCACAAAAAAATAAAGTGACAGTACTCTAATATTGACTGCTGAATGTGACTAGAAAGCCATAGTGAATATCTGAAGCAAAAAGCACAAAGCAAAATTCTTCCTTTTCAGAAGTTCACCAAGCTCTCAGGTGTCCGTCTAAAAGCTATGGCATATTAGGGGGGCAGGACTGAGGGTGGGAGGTGGGGGTGGGTGCGTGGAAAATGGAGACAACTGTACTTGAAGAGCAATAAAAAAAATAAAAGCTATGACATATTTTCTCAGAAAATGCATCAGGCTAAAAGTACTTTCTGTTCCTCTCCTTCAGAATAAGTGACTCCTCCACAACAAAAAAAGATGAGGAAATTCTAAAGCTGTTCCTCTCACAAACAAAAATAAAACAACACACACACACACACACACACACGTTCAGCCAACAGCAGACAGAGGGTGACGTAAGTGCCATTTCCAGGTATAAAGTGCCCTAGCAAATGGAAGATAAGGATGCATCATTCTGAAGACCGTCCGCTGACTCCAGACATCTCCACACACCTGTCCTGTAGGTACCTCCAAGACAACATGCCCAAATCAAGTCTCCGTTCTCCTATTTTTTACTCATAAACAAAGAAGGCAAATCACCACAACCATGCTCTTTCTTCTTCTCTAAATTAATCTTCTATCCACCTGTGTTCAGAACCCAGACTTTAGAGTCAGACAGGCCTGCATTCAGATTCCACCTCAAAATCACTCATTGGGTGACTTTGGACAAGTCACTTCACCTCTTCGATTCCTCTTCCCCCCAAACAGAGCTAATCATACAGCCTTATAGAGCACTCCGGAAGGTTAAATGATATTGGGCACTTAAGGTAGTGAGTGTTGTCCCTGGTACATGGGCACAGCTCAACAAACGGAAACCAAACATCCAACACAGAAATCTCAAAATCTCCCCCTTTCTTGGTGTTTAGCTAAGAACCTGTGGGTTCAGCCTCAGAAACAGCTGTCAAAACCAGCTTGCTCTCTCCTCCTCTGCCACTGTCCTAGCCCCGGGTCCCATTACCTCTCGCCAGGACAACTTCAATAGCCTCTTCATTGGTCTTCTTGGGTCTTCTTCTTCTGCTCCACGTTGCACATCACTGTCTTTCTAAACCACAAGTCTAATTAACTGTCCCTTTACTTAAAGCTTTTGTCAAGGCTTCCACATTATTAGTATAATGTTACATAACAAGTCCCTCCTGCTGTTCTTGTTTCATCTTCTGCCAGCCCTCCCATCCCCGCTCACCAGCTAGCCCACGGACAGCCTTCTGCCATGGGCCCCCAGGGCTACTGGCTATTTCTTAATCACAGCACTGTTTGATGCCTATATGTATTTTCATGGGCTGTTCCTTAACCTGGGATACTCCTCCCACACCACTATTGCTCTTTTTCTGGAGAAATTTTGTCCCTGAAAGTTCGGTTCAAATATTACTCCCTCTAGGAAGCTTTTCTGACAATCCAGCGCTCAACCACCAGTGAGACCGACATCTCTTTCTTCTCACTTATCTTACAGAACTTTTCAACAATGCCTTGTGATTCATCACTTGTGTTTCTGCCCCTCCCCCCACACTAAACTGGGATATTTACCAGGGGAGGTACCATGTACACAGTACAGAGCCTAGCTAACAAGTAGTGAACACTCAACAGATGCAGTAATGCAAAGGGAAAAAAGGAGAATCAAAGTAATTAAATTGAAATACAAGCACTTTTTGTAAACCTTGGTAAGTTGCCTACCTTTCTGAGTTCATTTCCTCAAAACTATCCTAGAAACAGACCAAGCATCAATAACTGCTTTCGATGGACCTCTAAAAAGGATCAATAAAAATCATGGGCCAGAGGTGTTTTCCAAACCATGGGTTTGATGTCATTGCTATCAAATCATTGCCACTCATTTTATTTCAGCAACCTAATTAATACATAGGGCAAAATTCTAGTGTTTTTGATACTAACTATACATGTTTCAGATACGGCCTGTCTTGAGTAACAAGGCACGTGGATGAAACTTCTTTTATCTTAATGTTCTCACCAAAGGCTTTACCAGAAAGTTAACAAAGACATTGTGTGAAGAGTAAAACTTGCAAGTGATGCATTGACTCATCTATAAGAAGAAGAAGAAAAAAAAGAGATCTTTGCTAAATGGTAGATATCCGAAGGAAAAAAAATTTTAAAGGCCTAAAAAATGGTCCCTGTCTACAGTGAAAATGCTAGAAATAGGACTGTATGTTTCAGGAGCTGAAGAGTAGAATATGAACTTTAGGAGTAATCAAGAGACTCTTGAAAGTGAACCTATTCAGAGCTAAAACAAGAAAAAAATAGGATTTAAATGCCTGATATATGTTTTCATTTCGTATTGAAACAACCTGAAGTCATACAGACCACCAATTCAGCCAGACTAGAATTTCTGACCTTGGTCACACTTTACATGACTCCAGAGGGAGGTACGATGATCTGACAACTGTCTTTGAGGACCTTGGAAAGGTACCCTGACTCAAAATAAACTAGAATAGAGCATCATGTCTTAAGGTGATCTGTTTGCTTTAAATGAATATAGCAGCAGACATCTCTTGCCCACAGAAAGAGAAGGTGACTGACTCCAAGACGTATGTGATCTTTCTCAGATGAAAAATGTCATATATATGTCTTCTTAGGAAATATGAAACCTACTAAAATTCTCTAGATGATCGTGCAAGTGCTTCATCATACCCATATCAATCTGGCTTATTCAGCGATGGCACAAAACTCTGCCTTCATGTATTTATCTCTAGTCTAGCATCTCTGTAGTTAAGCAAAGAGGGACAATTGTGGTGTTTTAAAAAAATTTCTATGGGGAGCTCACTGTTTCTGTTATGTCAAAATATAAAATGAGTTTGGAGATGGGAAGGAGGTGGAGAGGGCTGGAGGTGGGCTGGGATGGGGGTAAAGGGCAGAAAACGATACTTGAACAACAATTAAAATAAAAAAATATATAAAATGACATGAAAAGACATGTGAAGAGGGGTTATTTTTGCGTGTGTTTCTTTTAAAGATCAAATTGAGGCTGGTGAGATTCTACATATGCCTTCCAGCTCCTGAGAAGAAGAGGAAGAAGAGGTAGGGGGAGGGGAAGGAGATTACTCTCAACAGGCGCTTTGGTAGTGCTTAATTTTGAGAGTTCTCACCAACAGCAGCAAACACCGACATTTCCGTTTATGGAGAAACAGTGACCGAGGTGATTGGAGCAAAATTAAATAGGAACAAGACATTCCCATAAAAATAGGTTTAGAGTCGACAGGACATTTGTCTTTAGAAGAGGCTGTGCAAGTCTAGTTTAATCCAGAATTCTCTTCCAAGTTCCAGGTTTAGAGGGTGCATACTTTGGCCGTGGGAAACACAATTGAATAGCGGATATTTATTGAATGTCTCCCTTGGAAAACTTCTGTTTTGTCAGTGTCTTGAACACAGGGGGAGGGGCACTAACATACGTTGGACCCATGCTAGATGCATGTCTCTGCTGTCTCGTTTAACCTTTATAACAATTATCTGAGGTAAATATTATTATTCAGATTTTAAAGAAGAAGACAGGCTGGGAGAACTCAGAAATCTCTCCACCTCCCTCCACCTCCACTGATACTACATCAGTTCAAGTCACCATCTTCTCTTGACAGAAAAACCAAAATAGTTTCTTAGCTGGTCCCCTTTTTTTACTCTGGTGTCATATGTTCAGTTATACAGATTTGAAAATGTAAATCACACCATGTCCCTTTTCCTGCTTTAACCTTCTGCTTGCTTCCCAACTGCACTTCAAATAAAACCCAAGCCCTGTGTACATTGACAAGGCCTCCCAAGATCCGGCCCCAACCGTCCATTCTGCCAAAATATAAAAAGACAGGGGAAAATCTGTTCTTGCCTTTTCCAGGATTTTGTACATGATCTGCCACTTGAGCAAGTCACCCTATCACACCCTACGTTCTTCACCACAGTCGGGCTTAATAATACCACTTGCTCCCCAGGGTGGTTATGAGGAATAAATAAGATGACATGTGTAAAGAACTCAGCTTCATGGCTGGCACAGAAAGCATTCAGTAAATGCTAATTGCTAAAGTACAACAAAAGAGATAATAAGACAATGTAGAGTTTTAAAAGGATGAACAGTCACAAACATTGTAGGGGTTCATGATTACCTTTACCTACCTCTTTTGGGAAATCACCCAACTTCTATTTTGTCTTTGCAAAATGAAAACATAAAGCAGGGACTAAAGAAAGCAGGAAAGAGGACGGAGTGTGTGCGTGCACTCCACGCACGAGAATACGTTGGGAGGAAAGATGACTATTCAGAGAAACTGTTTTTCTTATGTTTCTTACTAAAACCTGTACATGTAGGAAGGGAAGGCGGAGAAAGGGAATGAACTACATAAGCAAAGGATTCTGTATGTGGAAAATGTATGGGGAAGATAAGTAATAAACAGATTTCTAACAGGAAATCCTGCTGCTTTAGCTTAACAGCAGATGGAAGAAGCACTCCTGCAGTTGCAGGTGTGCACTGATTTACCAGCTACGCTGTCGTATCGCAGGCCGCACAAACACAGGCTGGCTGACCACTTGGCAGGGGTGTGAAGGACATCCAAGCATCTGCTAGGGGACAGACTTAGGGGCTGCTAATATCCTTTCCAGTGATTAGACATAACCTCCAAAACGTGCTCTGCAGCTCAGTTTCATCTCTTTCTATAAAAGCTGCTTTAAACCGCCTTATGAGATCCACGGTACCTCCACAGTTCATGATTTTTCTGACGGCAGTTGTGGTCAAAATTTTTCTGCTTCTTAAATAATCAGCCAGCTGTCCTCCAATAGGTACAATGATGGTCATGACCATGTGTGGGAGTGCTGACAGGAGACCCACCTGGATAAAGAGGAACAATAAGCTATTCTTTGTTGTTGCTGGGAGATGTGCTGTCCTAATTCCTTGCACCCACCAAGCCACACCACCCACCACCACCACCACCAAATTTAATCAACTAATAAGGTGGGACCCTGGTAGGCCCGAATTTTCTAATAAATAAACAATGAGTAAATAAATGATTTTAAGGGTTGACCTACTTGTCTCCTCTGCCAGATTGGAAGCCCCATAAGGGCAGAGATGACTTTCACTCATCACACAGGCCCCACCACCCAGCATAAGGCCTGGTACATGGTCGTCAAACCCTTGGCACAGAGTGAATGGTCACTGGTGGAATCTACGGTTGCTCGACTATGTCAGCTCTCCCCTGGTCACTCTGAACAGTCCCCGCAGCTCTGCAGGCATCCACCTCCACCAGGTTGTCCCTCTTCCCTCGAAGAGGGAGGCTTAAGTAACTCTTTTATGGTGCTGGTGTCAGTTTCACAGTTTATACCCTCCCTCCCTGAAACACAGGCAACCTAATGGCTGGGGAACATTGAAAAGGGTGCTCACACAAGGCAGGGATGGAGATGGGGATGATCTGCCAAATAAGCTATAAGGTTCTTACTGCTATTCACTGAGTAATTTATAGAAGAAGAAAAAAAAAACCCTCTCAATGTTAAGTCTTTTTATCCTTGTCTAATACTCCATCCTTGAGTTAACTTCAAAAAATACTTTGAGGACGTATAGAACATAAATCTTTCAAAAACAGCTTACCACAGCTCTGATCCGTACTAAGGAGAAATTAAAGAACTATGTATACTATGCACAGAATGTATGACTTGTGTGACCTCCAGGATTATAAATTACAAGCAGCAACTTATTTTAACATGCAAAGATTTTTCTCAGTAGAAGCAAGAGATTTAAAGTTGGAGAACACATGAAGCATCTATGTGTTTACCTTACTTATTGCAAATCCAAAGACCTCTTCAAAATAAGCAGGCTGACTTATTAACAGCAAATAAAAGGTCCAGCTTCTGCAAAAATTTGCTACAATGATTGCATAAACCGGCAATGATGTGAAAAATTTTTTCCATGGTGTATTAAATTTCTAGAGAGTAAAAAATATGAAGAGATTTTTTTAGTGAATATATTGACATGTTATTTTTTATCTGTCAATTACAGCTGATATTCAATACTATTTTATATTAGTTTCAGGAGTACGGCATAGTGGTTAAATGTTTATATAATTTATAAAGTGATTTCCCCCTCTAAGTCTAATACTCACCTGGCACCATACACACTTATTACACTATTATTGACTATATTCCCTATGCTGTACTTTATGTTCCTGTGACTATTTTGTAACCACCAACTTGTATTTTTCAATGCTTTCACGTTTTCCACCCAGCCCCTCAACCCCTTCCCATCTGGCAACCATCAGTTCACAGGTTATTTTTCTTAAGAGGACAATGCAATCACTAAGAGAAACTCTTATAGGAAAGAGAGAGGCAAGTCTTCATCTCTCCATGGACACTTACACTTAGACTAACCAGGTTGGCTCCTTCCCCTATACTTGTCTCTATATAGGTCCTCTCCTCATCGGATATGGTCGGATGAGCTGCCGGGCACTCATAGGCCTGCAACAGCCAAAACATGTACCAAATGATGCCAAACATACCTGCAGTTAAAAAACAGAGAGCTTGATGAGATGGTTTCATTTTCTTCCATCTCTAAATTTTTTAATTTTCAAAATATTCCCAAACAATACTATGTTCAGCTAGGAGAAAGTATTTTGTTGTTATTCACTGGTATTTAAAGAAAGATAATGTTCTCTTTATTAAGAAACTCAATTTTAATATAAATGTTAAATGAATCATAGGTAAATAAGGGTTCTTTTCATATGATAAACTTAGGTTAGTAATCTCTATTTTCATAGAGGAAACGCTTAGCCTATCCCATTATACAGTGAATTACCGTCTCTATGAGTCACCCATGGGAACTCAGGAGGTCAAATTGCTCACCATAAATATAAAAGACGGAGGCCCAGCCAATGTACTGCACCAGCACGCCTGCCAGGGGCATGGCGATCACTGCCCCGGCATAGGAACCTAGGACAAGAAAAGATTGAGAGATGCTTACCTCTCATCATGCAAGCCCTTCCTACCCATTTGGAATTCATGTGATTGGGTTGAGGTCGAATCAAACTGGGCAGGAGCCAGAATGCCTCCCTGCAGAGGGACAGGCAAACTTCCAGTGTGCCTTAAAACAGGGCTTCCGGCAGACAAGTCAGTAGAATGTCCTTGAACTTCAACCAGGTACCATGGAGGGATTCAACAAAGATTGCTCAGGCACAATTTGAAATTAATGACAAAATGGAATAAAAAGATGAGAAAAAGTGGAGAGAAGTCTGAAAAATCCAACACGGCACAATACGGGGTGTTGAAGACGGCAAGCGAGGAAACACGGACCTGCCTTTCAGAGCTCGTAGCTGAGGGGCATCCCTGTGTCTTTACATAAGGGGCTTCAAGCTAGCAAAGGATCATGCTTTTGAGAATCTTGATTTTTTAAAAAAATCAGAAAACAGTTAAATGGCAGGATGACCATCCACCCCCTTACTTTGTAAATACTTAACCTGGTAAATACTTACCTATGTGGGACTGTCTATCCTGTCTAGACAAGGTAACCAGGGCACAGGCAGTGACCTGGCCGCCACTGTCTCCTGCAGCTCCGTAATGTCTGCTGGAGAAACATGAGCCCAGCGAACTCCCAATAAATATTAACCAAATAAAAAAAAAATAGCTATCTGAAATTTCCTCTGGGCTATGAATGAAAAAAAATTCTCCCTTCAGAAAAAGTGAGTCGCAAAAACTAATTTTCTATCCCAGAATGCAATGTCAAGGAAGACCTTCGGGCAGTGGGAGTCTGGGGGCCCCAGAGAAGGGGATTAAATCCCATCTTCCCAAGCTGGGCCTGACTGCCTATGACAGGCCCAACCTGGAATCCCAAATCTGGACATCATGACGCCTGAGGAAGTCTCTCAATCTCTCTAAACCATGTTCCTCAGGAAGAAGATGAGATGAAATCTCTGTATCAGGCAGCCAACTTGAGGAGAACCTAACCCATGTATGTGAAAATGTTTTGTAGCTATAATTAGTGCCGCGTACAGACCAACTATCCCTGCTACTGTCATGTGCAGAATGGCAGTGCACTTTTTTTTAACCTCAGACTTCCTCAAAGCAATAAGGCAAGCATTCCAGAACATTCCAGAAAGAGCTATACCCAAACTCCATTGTGTGTGTGTGTGTGTGGTGAAGGTGGTCTTCTTCCCCAAGCCAAATACCCTGGGAGCGAGGTGTGGAAGTCTCCTGTTTAGGTGAGGCAGAGAAATGGCCAGGACAGGGAGGGTCGGGGGGTAACTAGCAACTAAGATGCGCTGGGTGCTTTCTGAGTGCCCAGCACTGTGCTGAGTATCCTGGATCTGTGATTTTATTTAATCTTTTTTTCAACCTGATGACGTTGGTACCAGCATCACCCCCCATTTTACAAGAAGGGAACCAAGGCTGGAGGAGGCAAGGTAACTTGCCCGCAGGCGCACAGGTGTGAGTGACAGGAACCAAAGCCTTTACACTGAACTACTGAATAATTCAGGCCTGCCTCCCCCACTCAAAAATGCCCTAGAATTCCTTACTGTAAGAAGCATTCTTTCCTGCAGAAAATTTTATAACTTGGAACTATCCTTCTTCTCTGTCTATTGAACAAATTCTTTCTCCGCCTTCAGGACACGGCCACATGGAACCTCTTATCACACATGGAATCTCTTATCACACATGGAATCTCTTATCACACCCACCCATGGTCCCTGAGCGAGCCCCAATAAGGCACTTCACCCACATTGCCCAGGGGAGCTGACTGTGCCTCCATCCCTCTGTGTGCTCACCACAGCGTCAGAGGAAGCCCTCAAATGCCTTTTGAATGGCATGCGGAGTGGGGAATGGCTGAATGAGGGGTGGGAGACTCCCCAGTTCTGTCCTTGCTCATTGTGAAATTTATATTTCCCCCATCCTCTTTTTCCTCTGTAAAACAATGCCTAAAATTAGATGTTTTCTAAAGACCTTCCCAACTCCAATATGAGAACCAATTAACTATAAGAACCAATTAGCCCCAGGCCTGGGTTTCCTTCTAATGGCATTTTCCCTTGGCTGTTCTTTGAAACCGAGGCCACACCTTAGCTGGGAAATATAATAAAGCCTGTGACTTTGGTCAGGTGCTTCCCTGGAGAGTTAAACTGCTTCTTAAACCAGCCCTTTAGGACTATAAAGACA
>PVKM010040656.1:0-13385 GCA_004027735.1 Carollia perspicillata
TGTTGATGGTCTTCATTGCTGTGCAAAAACTTTTTAGTTTGATATAGCCCATTTGTTTATTTTAATTTTTTTGTTTCCCTTGCCTGGGGAGATATATTAGATAAAATATTGTTATGAAAAATGTCTGAGATTTTGTTGCCTATGTTTTCTTCTAGAATTTTTATGGATTCAGGTCTAATATTGAAGTCCTTAATTCATTTTGAATTTCTTCTTGTGTATGGTGTAAGGAGGTGGTCTAGCTTCATTTTTCTGCACACTCCAGTTTTCCCAACATCATTATTGAATAAACTGTCTTTAGCCTATTGTATGTGCTTGCTTCCTCTGTCAGATATCAGCTGACTCTAAAGTTGTGAGTTTATTTCTGGGATGTGTTTCAAATAAGTACAGCTATGAGCAGACGTATTCAAGAAAGCACGCTCCAAGGCCTATTTGGCTGTTAACAGCATTTGAAAATCCATCTCATGGAAAATTAGTTCCCATTTACTAATAAGAACCTTTTCTATGAGACAAGAGGGTGGGGCTCTCTGTTGTAAGTTCATGAAAGTCTTTTACAAAATCCACATGTGTGATATAAAGGTTTTGGAGTTGGAAGCTTTTCTGCCAAAAAGTATGTCTGAAGGAGAAAGGATAATGGTTGCAGATAACCTAGTGGCCCGTTGTTTCATTAGTTTCATGCCAAATATTCTTCTTTTAACTAAAGGAAATAATTCCACTCAAAGTTATATTCTAATTAGTTCTCTATAGTTGAAAATAATATCCAGATCACCTGCATCTTGTATGAAAAAAGAATTAGTCCCTCATATATTTGCATTTTTGCTCCAAATATATAAATTTATAAAAATTCTAAGCCATATTTTAATTTCATTTGTTATTGCAGTTAAGCATCTATTGATGGAAAAATTGATGTCTTGGTATTTCCTCTGCTTTTTATTTTTAGCCAGATTGAATGACAAATATAGTAAGTACAGTTTGTTTTTAAATTCGGATCAACAATAAGTAATTACAGTTCTTTATTTTAAATGTTAATGATGGTGTTTTCCAGGGGGAACAAAAATGCTTCATTTGTGACTCCAGATTTCCATACGATCCACACACCCAACCCAACAGCCACACCATTGAGAACGTGATTACCAATTTTGAACCAGACAGAGAAAAGAAATGGTGGCAATCTGAAAATGGTATGATTAAGTTCCTTTCCAATGTTTTATTTCTTCATATTTTTAATAAAGCATGTTTCTGTATGATTTTAACAGTGTCAGAGCAAGCAGTTACATTGGAACAGCATTTACCAGAAGGCAGAGCCCTGTATAAGAACAAATTTTCTTTTCACTTTAAGAAAGATTATTTGTTTTTAGAGAAATAGAATTGTATTTTAAGCATACAACTCAGAATGTTTCACTCTTTCCTTGCCAGGGAAGAAAATATCACCTGCATTCTTTTGTTCTTTGTAAAAAATAATAATAATAAGGAAGTTTATGAGGTCTTGGTACATAAAGCCCAACAAAAAGCACACTGATAAGTGGAATTAATAATACCAGGGGACGTCTAAGAGTTCACGCCACGTCCTCTGCCCTTCCTCAATGCATGGAGGAAGAGAGGTAAAGGACTCGTTTCTTCCTGCAAGCTGAAGATTCTAATATAAAAATTGAATTGAAAGGAGAATCGAAAGGATAGCTACGGACTGAAGTCCTCGCCTCTCTGGGTTTGCGCCCTCCTCTGGTCACGAACAACTGTGCTGTTGGGCCTCCCCTGGTGCTTCCTAGATGCTCACTCTAAGTTTGAGCCTGACCAGGGATGCCGCATATACAACCCAGGTGCTTCCGTGCTTACATTAATGCAGACCAGCTCACTCAGGATGGCCGCGTTTCCGACTGCTCTGCGACCCTAACCCCGCCCCCCAAAATGATTCAGTTTGCCACATCTCGGTATGTTGCACTCGGGGCTATAATCCCTCTATTTCCCTCAGAGGTAAACATATTTCCCTTAGGGGATCTAGTGCCTTAGAGGGAGTGTGAGAAAAATCACACAGGGTCGTTAGGGCAAGCATGGTGTGAGGTTATTTTTCCATCCTCCATTGGGCAAGTACATGATCGATGTCTACTAAATGCCAGTTCATTTCGGATCCTCATCAGTGACTCTAGTTGGACTCTCCCTAATGAATGTGAGGCAGTTTCTCCCACAAACACCTGTCTTCACTGTCGGTGCCATTTTTGCTTTTGGCCGACATGTCTAGCATTTGCCCCACATCTCCCAGAGGGAATGCCCCTCCGTCAAGACTCATTAGATGGACAAGGGGGTCTCAACCAAAAATTTTGGAGAGGGGAAAGCAGATCTCCTTTCCAGAAAGGGCGAGGAGCCTTTGACAGAGCCTGGAATGTGGCTGCCCTATCTGCCGCAAACCCTTCCCCGACCCATTCACCCTGGAAGGTCGCTGCACCCCAGGGCACTGCAGTCCAGCCACTGTTCTGTGGAGCTTTACCGCCAGTGCCATAGCCCCGAGCCACATGGGGCTCCTGGGCACTGAAAGCATGGCTCATTCAAATCAAGATGTGCGCAAGTACAAAAACACCCCACATTTCTAACACTTAGTCTGGGGGAAAACGTATAATAAAATGTTACTAATTTTAAAAATATTAATTACATACTGAAATGAGAATACTTTTTACATATTTTGTTAAATACATTAAAAATAATTTCACCTGCTTTTTTTTTTTACTTGTATAACGCTGGCTGCCAGAAAATTTTAAATGGCACACGTGATTCATATTTCTATTGGACAGTGTACTTCAGGGAGATCAGGGCTCCCAGGCTGTCCAGACGGGGGCCAATCCTCCACGTCCATGCTGGAGAAGAGGGCAGCCAGTTACCTCAGTGCAGAGTCCAGGCCAGGATGCGTCGGTCTCCTCCATGCAGGGCCCCACAGAGCCTCACTCCGGGGGAATGTTCCTGGCTGTGTTTTCTGCTATGTAACAATAAAAGTAGTTCAAATAATTGTTAGCAGCTGTTGGAAGCACAGGGCGTGTCAATTTTACCGTGCTCTAGCTTGCTAGCTCGTGTTTCTGTGTAGTACAGATCTGCGTCCAAGGAAATGAGCTCTCTTGCTCCCCCTAGGGGAAATGTCCTTGGTCGTATGGAATACTGCCACACTGTGGCCGTAAGCATGGCCACCAAAACATCGATGTGGCACAGTCTGAGTAAACCCTATGTTGCTCTCCCATAGACCTTCTCTTGGGCATGTAATGGCATGGGAAACCACTCCAGCAAACTAGGAAAGAGTGTTGGTCACCAGCATGTGATTTCAAAGGGTTTTATTATAGACAAGCCAGAGTGAGGGATTAATACGATAAGCAGGGGTCCCTCAAAATTACTAATTTTCTTCTTTCTGCATTTTTCTTTAGGTCTTGATCATGTCAGCATCAGATTGGACCTAGAGGCACTATTCCAGTTCAGCCACCTCATTCTGACCTTTAAGGTACAGATGCGTAGGTTTCTGCCCCTTTTATATATTTACCAAATGCTGGGCTTGCCTGAAATGTCACTTCCTCACTTCCTTGCAGAGAACAAAAAGCTGTGTGCATCCAAAATCTAGCTTTGTCATCCGGTTGTTTGTTCTTGAACAAAAACACAATCTACTGCTCATTAATTAATAACGTACATGGCCCACAACAACGAAAATGTCTAAGAATATGTAGCTAAAAGGAAATCGTGAAGCACTAGGGGTTAGAGGCCACAGAAATGGGGAAGAGATAACTTTGAGGAGAAAAGACAGGAACGGGAAACTATTTAGGGAAATATGGAAAGACCGTGATCAAAAAGGGAGAACAATGAAAGGGTCTCTGCTAAGGTTAGCGAGATGCCAGAGAAAACCTTGTGCTGTAGTCATTCTCTAGTCGTTCATCAAACTTCTAATTTGGCTGTCAGGCTTAGTGCTAAGTCGTGGTAATTAAAAAAATGAATATAAAATGAAAAGTTATAAAAATGGAAAAAATCTTAGCCTTTGCCCTTAAAGAGCTAACAGTCTAGTTATGATTTCAGCAATATATAAATTTAAAATTATAATACAGGGTGATAAGTGCTTAAACATATGGTAACAATGGTGGGAAATTCATTGACAAGGCTAAATCTGCTTTGGGGAATCCAGGTAAACTTCATGGTAGATTTTCAAGGATGTGTAAGGGTTTGCCAGAGGAAAAGCATTCTAGGCCAAGAAAACTGCATGCAAATTGATGCAAAATATCAATTATGCTAACCTCTTAAAAATTAATATGCCATCTTCCTTCAATTACTATTAAATCATATGGCCACAAACATTTTTAAAATGGAATTAGATTATAGGGCAAAATATGTGCTCATAAATGCCTGTCTACTTTTGGGAAGAGATTTTGGTAGGTTCTTTGCACAGTGATTTTAAAGGATACAAACAAGGTTTGAAAATATAGAGTTAGAAAATATAAATATTCAATCCGAAGTGGGTAATACGATCTTCCTTTGTGAAGCATCACCAGTTAACTCATTTTTCCACAGACTTTTCGGCCTGCCGCAATGTTAGTTGAACGTTCCACGGACTATGGACACACCTGGAAAGTATTTAAATATTTTGCAAAAGACTGTGCCGCTTCCTTTCCCAACATCGCATCTGGCCAGGCCCAGGGAGTGGGAGACCTTGTGTGTGACTCTAGATATTCGGATATTGAACCCTCCACTGGCGGCGAGGTAGCCTTTCCTCTCTTGGATTTCTTTAATGTAAAATAAACCATTTTTTGTTAATGTGGTTAATTGAGATGACAACAATTTAGGTAGTGTTTGCTGAAATAGAACTTGAGTGGTTGGTTTTTAAAAATGATAGAGTTTAAATTGAAATGAGTCCTGAATTCATCTCAAAGGCAGATGAGTGATAAATGCCTTCTAAGACATCATCCTTCCCAGAGAGACCAGATGAAGGTGGGCAGGTGTGGAAAGCCAGGCTGGGCACCGGGGCCTGGGGAAGGCAAGGGAATAGCATCTGTTTCCAACCCTTGCAAGGCGGCACCCAGGCTAGTGCGGCTCTGGCCTAGTTGTCTCATCGCCTTGCTCTGTAAACCAGCACTCAGCTGGGGTCTGCCAGGAACATCCCCTGAGCAAAAATGGTAACTGGCGGAGGGTCTGGGTAGGAGTGAGATTGGCAGGCATTGCCTCGTCAGGTCTAGGAGAAGGGATTGAGGCAGACAGCAGCTCCAGAATTCCCTGCCAGATCCAAACTGATGATGACTCGCTGAACCATGGCCCCATCACTCCACCCCAGCCCAGAACAGGGTCCCTCTTGTCTTTGGAATCGCAACTTCTGCCTTCACGGACCTCTCGTGTGTAAAGAGCTAACATGACTGTTTATGGCTTTCATTTTCCTTCCTGGTACTTTTTTTCACATGAGAACCTAACAATAACCTGTACCCCGTGATACCTGGGAGGCAAGAGCTCAGCCTGCGTGTAAGGTCAGGATCTCTTCTTTACGAGTATACGATTTAGCCCTGGCTGGTGTGGCTCAGTGGATCAACTACCGGCCCACAAACCAAAAGGGTTGCCAATTCCACTCCCAGTCAGGGCACATGCCTGGGTTGCAGCCCAGGTCCCTGCTAGGGGGAGCGCAAGAGATAGCCCACGTATTGATGTTTCCCTCTTTAAAAAAAAGAGTATACTATTTAACAATAACATTTTGGGGTAAAATAGTTTAAATTTACCTACATTTATTTTACAGGTTGTTTTAAAAGTTTTGGATCCCAGCTTTGAAATAGAAAACCCATACAGCCCGTACATCCAAGGTATGAATTGCTATATATTTTTCACATCAATTTCTTTTCTAAAATCTCATGCTAGGCATATTCCTTGTCATTACCTTTCTGTAGTACATAAAGTGGATGCCAGTCAAGAAGGGCATCTTGAAGTGATACAACCTAAATGCACTTTGATTCCTTATTTTTATTATTGCCCTTTCCCTAGATCTTGTTACATTAACAAACCTGAGGATAAACTTCACCAAACTCCACACCCTTGGAGATACTTTGCTTGGAAGGAGGCAGAATGATTCACTTGATAAATACTACTACGCCCTGTATGAGATGGTGGTTCGGGGCAGCTGTTTTTGCAATGGCCATGCCAGTGAATGTGGCCTAACACAGATGGTGCGGGGAGATGTGTTCAGCCCTGCTGGAATGGTGAGTTACTTATCCAGGAGAGCAGTTGGCTCTCCTACCTTCCGTTCACTGTCCTGGTGCTCAATGTGGATCAACTTTTACGTGGGGATCAGCAACATGCCAGCCAGTGTCGGGGCAGGTGTGACTCAATCTGGACCCACAGACCATCTGGGCACCTCCTTCAGTTCTCTCTCCAGAGTCTTGTGAATCCTTCCATGTATAGGCAGTACTGAATTCATGACCAGAATTTGTAACTTGTGATTTTAAGATAGCCCATTTTGCTCCTTTTGTTACTTGTTTTTTTAGGGAATGGAGATTTGGTGGGGAGGACCCATAATTTTTCATGCATTCTCTCACAAAAATTTATTAAAGGTCTGTTCTACTCTGTGCCAAGGTGTGGGCCTAATATGTGCTATTGTAAAGATGGTTACTCCGAGTAACAATCTTACACTATGAATGACTATGTCTTCATAGTGAGAATTCCTTCCATCCTTGGGACTAGTCCTAAAGAGTGATGTAGTAGAAGAGTTGTATTTTCATGCAGAGTCCTGGGGGTTTGTCTACTAAATAATTTTAAACTATTAGTTACAGTCAGACAAGGCTTGATGTTGGGGCTATTGCACCTTCTTACCCAGCTACCTCAATGTTTAACTGGAAATAGAACTTCTCCCTTTGAACTTGGACATTTAGGGCATTTTGTGGAGAATCACACACCTTTCTCTAATTTCTTTCTGTTTTCTAATTCCCTTTTCTCTTATGCTTCTAAACCACCCTGGATGGACACACACACACACACACACACACACACACACACACACAGCATCTTATCTCTCATTTTGTTGAGGGCTGCAATGTGCTTCCCTGAAACTAGCAGTGAGACATACCAAAAAAAAAATTATTGTAAATGTATACTAAACATCTTAAATCTTTACATTGTGAAAGCTAGTTAAGCAAATAATAACAGATAGTCCAGGTTGGTGTTGTAACTAGCATAAAGGAAATGAAGTCTCAGGCCTGTGACCTGGTATTTCGTTTTCCATGTAAAGAACCCCAGCATCCTCAAAGATGAGCCCTCTTTTCACACTGTTTGTGCTTCACACAACACAGGTTCATGGTCAGTGTGTCTGTCAGCACAACACAGATGGCCCAAACTGTGAGCGGTGCAAGGACTTCTTCCAGGATGCTCCTTGGAGGCCAGCTGCAGGCCTCCAGGACAGCTCTTGCAGAGGTGAGTGGAGAAGAGTTCTCATCACAGTCGGAGTGTGTCTGTGCTTCCTTATTTTGGAGAACACGTAGTTCATCTGGACTGCAGGCAACCAACCTGTGGCTTCCAGCTCCAGGTGAGTGATAAGGCAATGTCTCCCATCGTCTCCCATGGAAGAATCACCAACATCTCAAACCTTCACACCAAAAATTAAGATTATAGGAACAAGTATAAAGGACACATGGACAAAAACTAATGGGGGTGGGAATGGGAGGGAGGTGGGAAGCACTGGGGGGGGTGGACTGGGACAGAAGTAAAAGACAGAAAACTGTACTTGAATAACAATTAAAATAAAATTTTTAAAAATTAACATTAATTTGAAAAATGAAACAACGTACCTGTTGGGTGGCCCCTTTCCAGAGGAGGGACAGAGCCATGTAATAAGATCAGTGGGGATGCCAATCCAGGATCTGGTGAATGTCAGATTTGGTGCAGAGATCCCTACCCTCTTCCTGAGGAATCATGCATTCCATGAGTATGAACTTAAACTCATATGTCAGATAATAGGGGAAATGAGGGCTAGGTTCAAGTTTGACAGGCTATTGTAGCTTTTATAAAATATTTAGACTAACAATGTGGAGGATTCTTATAATGTGTTTGCTGCCTCTAAATTTTGATGAACTTTCAAACCAACTTGTTTTTCAGTTTCTTTTCCCAAACTTAAGAAAAGTAAGATTTAGGGGAGTAAGGCCACTGGAAGAGCCCATGAAAAAGCCTCGCCCATGAGTCACAGTATACAAAACCCAGCAAATGTTTATGCTGTTTACAGGAAAGAGGAAAACAAACAAAGTGAATAGCGCAAACATTACCACAAAGACAAACAAATTCCTCCAGACAGACGGCCTTCCCTGTACTGCTCTGGCTGCACCGAGTTGGGGTGTAAATGACCTGTGCCCCGGCTTCCAGCTCTCCTGCCCCTGGGGGAGAGGCGGGCGAGGCTCTGTTTTAATGAGAATCCCAGTGCCTACAGAACATATGATGTAAAAAATTCAAATTTACAAAGTATGTAAAAGTATTCTTTACTGAACAACAAAAACACTGCACTTCAGGGCTTCTAGATTATGCAAACGATTTACTGTTGTTCCTTGATTTTTAAAAATACCTATATACTAAACATTTGGCGAACACACTTTATAGAGAGTCTATGAGCATTACAAGAGTACTAGAAGGATCTTTTGAAAGCACTTAATTTAACTGTTTGTGTACATGGCATGTCCATAAAAAGAAGGTGGAGTGGCTAGGAAAGAGGAGAGGATTAGAGGGTGGAAGGTCAGCTGGGTCACTCCCAAGCCCTGGGTGAATCTCTCAGTAACGCCTCTCCTCTCCCAGCTTGCAGCTGTAACAGCCACTCTGACCGCTGTCACTTCAACATGACCGTGTACCTGGCCAGTGGCAGGGTCAGCGGGGGCGTGTGCGAAGACTGCCGGCACAACACCGAGGGGCAGCACTGCCATCGCTGCAAGCCCCTTTTCTACAGGGACCCCCTCAAGGCCATCTCGGACCCCTACGCGTGCCTCCGTGAGTCCCCAGCCTCTAGAAGCATCCTTCCCACTGCTTTGAGAAATGCTGAAGGAGCAAGTGTCTGTCTCTTGGGCTGCCAGGCCCGGCTGAGCTTAGCAGCATCTCTAAACTGCCCTCTTAGGGGGAGTGGGGATTGCAAAATCATTTCGACACTGAGATTGTTTCTGTCTCTGAACAAATCGGGCCAGATAATCCAGGTCCATCCTGGCAGCCTCGCGGCAGGGGTTCCTTCTGAAAAATCAGGAAATTGTTCTAGGTTCAATCAGCAGGTGGGGAATGATTTCAGCGACTTCACACACCTGGAATTTCTAGGTCGTCAGCTCCAGCAAACAGTTAACTACTGAAATTACCTACATTTGACTAGCTGTAGACAATTTAAATTTGTTGTTAAGATGCATGACCTGTTACCTGGCTTATATATTTTTTCAACATTAAAAAAGTTTCATTTTATCTTTCATTTCAACTTTTATTTTTCTTTTTTTAGGTATATTTTATTTCAACTTTTATTTTTCTTTTTTTAGGTATATTTTATCGATTACGCTATTACAGTGGTCCCATTTTTTTTCTCTCCTTTATCTCCCTGTGCCCTGCAGCCCTCCTCCCACCAGCATTCTCCCTCCCCCTCCTTAGCTCATGCCCATGGGCCATTCATGTAAGTTCTTTGGCTTCTCCATTTCCTGTACTATTCTTAACCTCCCCTGTCTGTTTTGTACATGCTATTTATGCTTCTTATTTTCTGTACCTTTTCCCCCACTCTCCCTCCTCCCCCTCCCGGCTGATAACCCTCCATGTGATCTCCATTTCTGTGAATCTGTTCCTATTCTAGTTGTTTGCTTAGTTTGTTTTAGTTTTCTTTTTAGGTTCGGTTGTTGATAGTTGTGAGTTTGTTGTCATTTTATTGTTCATAGTTTGGATCTTCTTTTTCTTAGATACATCCCTTTAACATTTCATATAATAATGGCTTGGTGATGATGAACTCCTTTAACTTGACCTTATCTGGGAAGCACTTAATCTGCCCTTCCATTCTAAATGATAGGTTTGCTAGATAGAGCAGTCTTGGATGTAGGTCCTTCCTTATCATGACTTTGAATACTTCTTTGGGACTCTCTGAGCTTCCTGGACTTCCTGGAAATTTATTTCCTTTGCCAGATTGGGGAAGTTCTCCTTTATTATTTGTTCAAATAACTTTTCCACTTGTTGCTCTTTCTCTTCCCCTTCTGGTACCCCTATAATTCAGATGTTGGAACATTTAAAGATGTCCTGGAGGTTCCTAAGCCTCTCCTCATTTTTTTGAATTCTTGTTTCTTCATTCTTTTCTGTTTGGTTGTTTCTTTCTTCCCTCTGGTCCACTCCACTAATTTGAGTCCCAGTTTCCTTCCCATCACTATTGGTTCCCTATACATTTTCCTTTATCTCACTTAGCCCAGCCATCATTTTTTCATCTAATTTGTGACCAAATTCAGCCAATTCTGTGAGCATCCTAATCACCAGTATTTTGAACTGTGCATCTGATAGGTTGGCTATCTCTTCGACACTTAGTTGTATTTGTTCTGGAGCTTTGATCTGTACTTTCTCGTTTAGGCCAATTTTTTTTTTTTTTTGTCTCTATGCACCTGTTACATAGTGAGGGGCAGAGCCTTAGGTATTCTCCAGGGCAGGGCAACCCAAGTCGCTGCATTGTTATGCTGTTTGTGGAGGAGGGGTCTGAGAGGGAACAATGGCACTTGCTCTGCTCTCTGCTGGATTTCAGTCTGTTCCGCTGCTTCCCCCAAGCAAACTGGGCCCTTCTGGTGCTGATTCCTATGTGTGTGGGTTTGTGTACATTCTAGGACCCTCTGGGTCTCTCCAACAAACTCTCCTGTGAGACTGGGAGTCTTTCCTGGTAGCTCAAACCCCACAGGTGTTTTCTATCAGTGTTTTGAGGTTTTATTTCCCAGTGCTGGAGCCCTGGGCTGCACAGTCTGTCTCGATGCCCAGTTTTACCTGGTTTTTCTACCCACGAATGTGGGACCAACCGGTCCACCAGCCACCGTGCACGCCATGCCCCTCCACAATCCGCCACCTCGCTGGGTCTGCCCATTGCCACCCTGCGCCTGGGGTCCCCCAGCCACCACTTTTTTTGCCTGTGACCCTTCTCCGCCCAGCTGCTTGACTCCGCCCTCCTACCGGTCTGAATGAATGTGTCTATTTTAACTCCTTGGTTGTCGGACTTCCATACAGTTCAATATTCTGTCAGTACTGGTTGTTTTCTTGTTTCTAAAGTTTTGTTGTCCTTATTTTGGTTGTGTGTGGAGGCACAATATGTCTACCTATGCCTCCATCTTGGCTGGAAGTCATAACTTGGAATACTTCTCCCTAGCCCCTTCTTACCTGTAGTGTTTCTTTGGAAAATCAACTGATAGTCTTACGGGAACTCCTTTGGAGGTAACTATCTCCTTTTCTCTTGCTGCTTTAAAGATTCTCTCTTTATCTTTAGCCTTGGGTAATGTGATTATGATGTGCCTCGGAGTGTGCTTTCTTGGGTCCAACTTCTTTGGTACTCTCTGAGCTCCCTGGACTTCCTTTGTCAGATTGGGGAAGTACTCCATTATTTTTTCAAGTAAGTTTTCAATTTCTTGCTCTTCCTCTTCTCCTTCTGACACCCCTATGATTTGGATGTTGGGATGTTTAAAGTTGGCCCAGAGGTTCCTAAGCCTCTCCTCATTTTTTTTGAATTCTTGTTTCTTCATTCTGTTCTGGTTGAATGTTTATTTCTTCCTTCTGCTCCAAATTTGATTTGAGTCCCAGTTTCTTTCCCTTCATCGTTGGTTCCCTTTAGTTCACTTTTCATAGCCTTCACTTCTTCCTCTATTTTGTGACCATACTCAGCGATTTCTGTGAGCATCCTGATTACCAGTGTTTTGAACTCTACATCTGATAGGTTGGCTCTCTCTTCATCACTTAGTTGTTTTTCTGGAGTTTTTGATCTGTTCTTTCATTTGGGCCATATTTTTTTTGTCTCAGCACACCTGTTACATAGTAAGGGGCAGAGCCTTAGGTATTCACCAGAGCAGAGCAACCCATGGCACTGTATGTGGGGGAGGGGTCCAAGAGGAAACGATGCCAGTTGCTCAGCTCTTAGCTGGCTTTCAGTTACTTCCCCTCCGACTCAAAAGCACATTAGGCCCTTCTGGTGCTAATTCCTCGGTGGGTGGATTTGCATACTTTCTAGGACCCCAAGGACCCTTCCAACAAACTCTTCTGAGGCTGGGAGGTTTTCCTGCTACCACAACCTCTACAGGTTTTTACAGCCAGAAGTTTTGAGGCTTTCTTTTCCTGTACTGGAGTCCTGGGTTGTGCATCAGTCTCGCTCCCCGATTGTTCCTCCCAGTTTATCCCCATACAGATGTGGAACCACCAGCCACCACCTCGACAACCTGGTCCTCTAGCTGCTGCCTTGCCACAGCAAGGCACTTCAGTCCCAGCGGCCCATCTCCTCCCCTCCTACTGGTCTGGATGAATGTTTACTCTTTAACTCCTTGGTTGTCAGACTTCCATAAGGTTCAATTTTCTGGCAGTTCTGGTTGTTTTTTGTTTTTAAATTGTGTTGTTGTCCTTCTTTTAGTTGTACAAGGAGGCACAGCGTCTCTACCCATGCCTCCATCTTGACTGGAAGTTCTAATTTCATTATAAAAATAAAATATTTTAAGTATATACAAAATAATAGAGAATAATATAGTAAACACCCTTATAACCACCGCCATCTTCATCAAAATTTCTTACCCTATCATCTTCAAGACTTTAATAAAACACTATAGGTACTAGTGACGTCCTAGGTACAATCTGTCCCATTTGTCTACCCTTCTTTCTAGGGACAAACTCTAATATATTTAGCAGTTATTACCATGCTTACTTTTTTCTTTTTTTAAAATTTAATCTTTGTGGTATTTTTTCCATTACCATTTAGTCCCCTATACCCCCTTCCCACCAGCAATCACCACACTATTGACCATGCTTATTTTTATACTTTCACCTGTGTTTTTATCTACAAGCAATACATATTGACATATTTTCAAACTTTAGATAACTGATATTATGCTGTATTATATCTTTGAGTATTTCTTTCAACATTATATTTTTAAGATTTGTCTTTATCAGGTGGCCTTAGATCTCCAAGTTTAATTTATGTGTATAATTCCTTCCTTCCTATAAATCTGACAAAATCTATTTGCCCATTTTTATTTTGATGCTACAGTAGCCATGTATGTGGCCTTGTGCACATGCACAAAGACTGTCCCTAAGAGTCATACTTAGGAGTGGAATTACTGGACATAATATAAACTTCTTCAAATTGACTGGTTAATACTGAATTGTCCCCTAGGCAGGTGTACCAAGTAGCAGCCTGACCAACAGTGTATAAGGGTTCATCTTGCTCTATATCCTGGCCAATCCTC
>PVKM010040657.1:0-13362 GCA_004027735.1 Carollia perspicillata
TGGAGGTGTCCCCCTAGAATCCAGCTCTCTACTCCTCTTCCTGCCCGAGCACACCTGGCCATCTGTCCTGCTCTTGCTGTTCAACGGTGGAGTTCTCGAACCCCAGGAAGTTCTGTTCCATCTGCACTTTCCGTCTGGGCGTAGAATGGGGTCCTCATTTGGAGCTGTTGACCTTAGTTGGCATCAGGAAGCCCCGGGGAAATTGCCTGAGCCCCACGGTTTATATCTCCATGTTCAAGTGCATGCACTTAGCAAACATGTCTGAGCCCCACCACTAGGGGCACAGAGACAAAGGTGCAGCCCCTGCCCGCCAAGGGCTCTCAGTTGAGTCTAGGGTATTTATAATCCATGGGTCAGCAAGGTCAGAACCATGTGACAAGCACAAAGACAGAGGTGGCTGGTGCGAGAAGGGGCTCCACGCCCAAAGCGAGAGAGAAAGCGAGAGAGAGAGACACAACACGGGCAGGGGCTTCAGGTACTCACTGGGGAAGAAGCCTCAACAGGACTCATCAGCACATTATGGTGCCCAGCCCTGCGAAGACAGTGCTCGAGTTGCTCTGAGGGGACTCTTCTCTTTAGCCCCAGGCCTGGTGTAAAGGAAGCCAGCCAGTGGGCTGCAGTGGAAATCCGGGGGGCGGGGGGCCTGGAAGGCAGTGGGACCTCTTAAACAGAGAGGTGGTATTGCACCCATCCCAGCGGCCACGTCTTCTTACAGCCCTCTGCCAGCCTAAGGATGGCCTTGTCTCAGAAGTTGTATGAGCTGCAGTGCTGGTGGGCCTAGGGACACCTCCACCCTTGCTGGGACCTCCGTGTGCCCACGCCCATTGGTGGCAGTGGTCTCCGGGGCTGTGCTGGCAGGAGATGGCACCCTGCCAGCTTGGCCCATCGCCCCCTCCTGGCCTCTCCAGGGTGGTCAATGTGACGCCAGTGCCTGGAGACCTGCTCCGGGAGAACACCGAGGACGTGCTGCAGGGCGAGCACCTGAGTGACCAGGAGAATGCGCCCCCAATTCTGCCTGGGCGGCCCCCTGAGGGGCTGGGCCCCGGCCTCCACCTTGCCCCCCATCCTGGGGGTCCTGAGGCTGAAGTCTGGGAGGAGACAGACGTCAACCGGAACAAACTCCGGATCAACATCGGCAAAGTAACTGCAGCCAGGGAGAAGAGCGTGGGCGGCTTCCCGATGCACGGCCCCTCCTCCATCCTCCTGAGCGCCCTCTCCCCGCCCCAAGCCTGCTTGCCCCGCTTCCGCGCCTTGCCTCCTCTTGGTCACCGGCATTCTCCTGCTTGATCTCCCTTTGTCTCCACCCTGAGAAAACCCCGTTGCCCACTCACGGAACTCCCCTCTCCTGCAGACGCCCTGCATGGTGGAGGAGGAGCAGAACCGAGGTGTGGGGGTCCCCAGCTCCCCAGTGCGTGCCCCACCAGACTCACCAACAACCCCAGTCCGTTCTCTGCGCTACCGGAGGGTCAACAGCCCTGAGTCGGAGAGGCTCTCCACTGCGGATGGGCGGGTGGAGCTGCACGAGAGGAGGTGCGTCTGGGGTCAAGGGATGGTTGAAGCCCCCGGGTCCCCCTCTACATGGATGGTCTGGAGGAAAGGTCAGACCTGGGGCAGAGGCAGCGATGGGGCCTGGAGAAGGGATGGGGTATGCAGATGTCCCACCTTGTGCCACGAAGGGATGTGGAGGAAGAAACAGGCCGCAGGAGGGGTAGGCTGGGTCCCCAGGCCCCGGGAGAGGTGAGGGCGAGTTAGTAGGTGGATGTCCTTCCAGAACCCTTTCTCTAGAGACTAACTACAGATGCCTCAGCGGGCTGACTAGGTTCCCTTCAGCTTCTGATGAGGGGCCTGAGAGAGGGGTTCAGGGAGCGCTCAGCTTGAGGAGGGGCTAGACCAAGTCTTGGGGCCCCGGGCCCTGGGATCTGACTGTCAGGGAGGGGACCTGGTTGATGGGAGTAAGTGTTGGAGAGATGAGAGCTAAGACGAGCCTTGGGTGGCCAATGGCAGGCAGGGACCAGGGCCGGACCTGCAGGTAGGACAACCTCAGGTGGAAGAGAGACGTCCTGCTGCCCCTTGGCTTTGGGTGGGGCTTCGCCACACAACAGGGCTGAGGCCTTCCCTGCACCAGGAAGGGGATCTCTTCCCTGGGCCCAGCTCTGAGCTGGGGGCTCCGGGGAGAGGTCCCTTCTACACCCAGCCATGGCCCCGCCTCTGGGTTCTGCCCCAAACTGCACTCCACCTCCCAAATGGGTCACAGTGCTCCTTTGAGGTGTGGAGCCGCCTGAGATGGGGGGGTGCTGTCCCAGTCCCTGTGGTGACCCCAGGACAGAGAGGTGATGCGGACCCTGTCTCCCGGACCCTGTCTTCCAGGAGCCGGCAGCTCTTACACTCACTCTCGCACGATCACACAGGTTGGCCTACATTTTCATTTGTGGCAGCCTGGAGGGTTCTAGAAACAGGAGAAAATGATGGAGGGAAGTTTGGAAGGGATAGGAATGGAGAAGAGAGGTGGGAAATGCCCCGAACAAAAACAGTCCCGAAGAGCAAGTTGGTTTGGCTTGGAGGGAACCCTTGTTTTGGAGACGGTGGTAAAGGAGGGGGCTGAGCAGGGGTCTTCCTGACAGTTTTCAGGGTCTCACAGGCAGGCAGATGGGTTTGGGGGGCTCTGGGGCACTGGGGAGCGGGGGAAGTGTGGAGCCTCAGCGCCCAACCCCCTCCTCAGCCCTGACCTTCAGCCCCTCTCTTCCCTTGGTGCCCCTCCTCTCCTCTCAGCCCGTCAGAACTCAGCTCTCAGGAAAGGCAGTGGCATCAGCCAGTTGCCTGGGAGCATACGTGTCAGCCCCTGAGTGGCCTGCCTCAGGGCTGCTGTTATTTTAAGCCTTAGTAACAAATCAATAAAGATACTGTGTTGATTTGGCAGTGCCGTGTGGGCTGGGATGGCAGTATGCTGAGCAAGCCCCACAGGCGGCTTCGGGCCTGCACTGCTCCCTCTCACCGGCCGGCTGCGCTGGGGAGAGCGAGAGGCAGCCCGCTGCCCGCAGGCCGAGTATGAGGATGTGCACACCCCACAGGAGCTGAGCCTCCACGGTTCTCATCGGGGGGCTCCCCAGGCATTTGGGGGAGGGCAGTTTTTCCTTTTGTAGTGGCCCGTCCTCATCACACTGGGGCCAGTACACCTGTGGTTGAGAAACTCTGGAAGTCATGTGAGATTCCCAGCACAGGTTAAGGTAGCAATGAAAGAGACGCCCCGAGCCAGGACGCGTGCCCCAGAAGTGAGCAGTCAGATGGGCCCCGTTCCCTGCCTGGCAGAGCTCCCGGCCCCTGGGGAGGACAGGGAAACACGCAGGTGCTCTGCTCCGGGGCGAGAGGCAACTCAGGGAGCACCAGGAAGGCAAACCAACCCCTGTGGAGGACGGAAAGGCTCCCCACAGGAGGTGACGTCTGAGGGAAGGTGGACAGCGAAGGGGAGAAGGAAGGGCCTTGTGGAGGGAACAGAAGGAGCAAAGGCACAGAGGTGTGAGCGCATGGGCAGTTTGGGGAGAGCGTGTGAATGGGCCTGGCTGGCTGGGAGGGTGGGGAAGCGGGCTGAGGACCTTGAGGGCCGAACTACGAAACGTGGACTTGGTCCTCGGGGCTGGCGGCCGCTGGAGTTTGTTGAAGGTTGTGAAACCAGATGGGCAGGGCTGGAGGGCGGTAGTAGAAGAGGCCGGAAAAACCATCTGCAAACTCAAGGGCAGGTGGCCGTTTGCCCTGGCTGGAGGGAGCTCCTGATGGGGTGTGAGCACTGGACAGGAGAACAGTAAGTTGGCTTTAGCAAGACGCGGTTTCCCGGGGGCGGTCTGGCGGAGAGCGTTCCTTGAGCACAGGAACCAGATTTTATTTCCTGCACGTTTATATCCCTGGAATTCAGTGTTCCAAAAATGTGTTGAATGAATGTATGAATGAATGAATGAATGAATGAATGAATGAATGAATGAATGAAATTTTTACAGGGATTGGGGGTGAAGGGTGACAATGGTCAGGAGGGTCCAGGTGTCACGGTGGCCTGCCACCTGCATGGGGTCCTTGGGGGTCCAGAGAACCTGGGCCCTGAGCCCCACCTGGAATGGCTTTGCAGGTCACGAATGGATCTGCCCGGCTCACCCTCACGCCAGGCCTGCTCCTCACAGCCGGCCCAGATGCTGTCAGTGGACACTGGCCAGGCGGACCGGCAGGCCAGCGGCCGCATGGACGTGTCAGCCTCCGTGGAGCAGGAGGCCCTGAGCAACGCCTTCCGCTCCGTGCCGCTGGCTGAGGAGGAGGACTTCGACAGCAAGGAGTGGGTCATCATTGACAAGGAGACAGAGCTCAAGGACTTCCCCCCAGGGGCCGAGCCCAGCACATCAGGCACCACGGACGAGGAGCCCGAGGAGCTACGGCCGCTGCCTGAGGAGGGTGAGGAGCGGCGGCGGCCAGGGCCAGAGCCCACTGTCCGGCCCCGGGGACGCAGCATGCAGACACTGGCTGAGGAGGACCCACGGCAGACGCCATTCCAGCCCCCACAACCTCAGCTGAGCCAGGCCGATGGCCGGTCAGAGACATCGCAGCCCCCCACACCCGGCAGCCCTTTCCACTCACCCCTGCACTCGGGACCTCGCCCTCGACGGAGAGAGTCGGATCCCACTGGCCCTCAGAGACAGGTAAGGTTGGATTTGCACCCCACCCTCCACCCTGGACACACACAGTGCTGGCGTGGGAGCCTGGAGTGCTCCCCCCCATGGGCTCCGCAGGGGCCATGGACCAGCCACCGGCTGCATGCTGTGAGGAAGACAGACAGGTTTAAGGGCCTGGAATTATGCTTGGGGGGCAGGCAAGGTTCCCGGAGGAAGTCCCCTCCAAGTTCAGAGTTGAATCTTGCATATGGGTAGTGTCACCCAGGTGACAAAGCAGGAGAAAGGCCTCTAGGCCAAGAGGACAACATGTGCAAAGGCCCAGAGGTGGCAATCAGAAAACACTGTGCTGATGGCATATTGCAGCAGATGAGGCTGCGAGGTAGGTCCTGGGCCCCATCCTGGAGGGCCTTGGGGCTAAGCTAAGGGGTTGGGACTCAATATGAAAGCTCGGTGAGCCACTGAAGTCTTTTAAATAGCGCTGCAACATACTTACATTGGTTCTTTTGAATGATCCCTCTGGCTGCTGTGTGGCAAGTGGATTGGAGGGGCACGACACTCTCAGTGGGAAGGTCACATGCTGGCACCAGCAGGAGGGTGCCCTGGTGGCCTGGATGAGGGTGGGGCCTCTGGACGTCGGGCAAGGTGGGTGGAGCCAGGAGGTGCCGGGGCTGTGACTGACCAGAGCGGGCCTCAGCTGACGCCCAGCATTCTGGCCGGATGGCAGTGCTGTCCCCTAAGGGTTTGAAGGGAACATGGACTCAGATTTGAACACAACGACCTTGTGATACTGTGGGGTGTTCACATCGAGGCCTCCGCGCTCAGGAGAGGCTTCAGCTGTAGACATGGATTTGGGAGCCATGGAAGCCACAGAAGTGGGTGACGTCACCCAAGACAGCTGTGTAGGGTGGGGAGAGTCAAGGGTGAGGGCAGAACCAGGAAATGCTCACTTTTGGAAAGAAGGAGGGGAAAAGGAGCCCTTGAGAGACCGAGAAAGAGGGGCCAAAGCATGGGAGGAGCACCCGGGGAGAGGGGTCCCAGCAGCCAGGGAAGGGGAGGCTGAAGGGGGCAGGGGAGTTTCCTGCTGGTGCAACAGGCCCAGGTGGGAGGGGAACCCTGACGGCCAGGATGGACAGACAGTGATGGGGGGAAACCGAGCCTGGGTCGGAGAGGTCCTAGGCTGGGCTCAGGGATGGGCGTGTTGGGGACCCTGGGAGGACCCAGTTAGGCTGCAGTGGAAGCTTCTCATATGGGAGGACTGAGGGACGAGGCTGGAATGACGGGGACTGGAGGGATGCCAGATGGTGGCCCGATTGTGAACACCAGGCTGAGGATCTCCAGCATGCCTCACGGTATTTTGGTTACTTTCTCTGGCAAGGATTGGATGTCAGAATAGGCAGAAGGCCACTGGCCTGGCCTCTCTGTGTAGGGAAGTGGGGGTAATCTCTGTTTGATCCAGGAAGCGGCACCGACTCTGACCCTGAATGGTGCCGAATGGGGCCCATGTTCTCTCAGAGGGGTTGGGGAGAGCCCAGGAGGGGATGCTGGAGGGCTCAGGGGCTATTCTTTGTTTACTTCTCTGCGCCCCATTGGAGACAAGCCCCCAGGTGGCTTGCTGAGGTGTAGGGCCAGGGCCAGATGTGCAGCGTGCTCGGATTAGGAGGCCCAGCCTGGGAGCGTGCAGCTGCCCTGGAGAAGGGCAGCTCCAGGCAGGACTGTATTCGGGCCCCATCCCTGTGTCTGGAAGAGAGGACCCCTGAGTTGCGATCCTGGGATGTGTGCATCCTGGCCTCGCCCTGGATTCTGGAAAATTGGTGGCTCAAAAAGGGGATACCGCGGGGCCTTACCCCCAGAGGTCCAACCCAGCCTGAGCTGGAGACTCGCCTGGGACAGGGGGACAGGGTGCGGGTAGCACAACTGTGTTGTTGACCCAGACGTTGTTCCCCCAGGAGAACAACGTTGTTCCGAGGAGAGCAGTAGGAGCAAGATCTGTCTGGGGCTGCCCCCTGCCCTCTCACTCATTCACTTGTTCACTCGCTCATTCATTCATTCCACACCCACTGAGCATCTGCTCCGTGCTGAGCACCCGGGGCAGCAGAAATCACAGGCACAATAGGCGGTGCCCCCAGGAAGTGCGGACTCTGGGAAGGAGCCAGACAGTGGTGGCGCGGGGCAGAGAGGAAGCCCAGAATTAAAGGCAGGAGGCCTGGGCTCTGGCTCTGGGCTCTGCCACTCCCTCCCTGGGGCCCTGCCAGTTGGGCCTCAGAGTGAGGGAGCCAAGCTCGTGGTTCCCACCTGTGTCCTGGGAGTCATCCACACACGGGGGAGCTCTGTCCAAGGGGGTGAGGAGAGAGATTTGGGGGAGCAGACGCAGGCCTACTGTACAGTCAGTTAGTGCTGAGCCAATGTCTGCCTGTGACTCTCGCAGGCACTGCCCGTCTCCGTGAGCCATGGCAAGTGTATCTGGAGGGGGCGTCAGGGGTTGTAGGTGTTGGTTTTCAGACAGAAGTGAGGTTGGTTAGCATTCTACAACTGTGCGTGTGCATTTCTGTGTCAGCTCAGTGAAGGAGTGCACACCAGTGTGTGGGTGTGTCCATATGTCTGCGCGTGTGTGTCGGGGCGCGCGGCAGTGCGTCCATGAGAAGTCAGCCAAGGTCTGCGGGCGTGGAGAGAAAAACCACAGAGGCCTGGAATGTCAAAGCTGGAAGGCGAGTAGCAAGCCCCGTCATAATTCTGACAGCAATAATGGCAGCTGTCACGGCTCTGAGCACTTTCACACTTTGCATGTGTATTCCCCGCAGCCGCACTGTGAAGGGGCACCCCCACTTAAAAGATAAGGAGGCGGAGGCTTAGAGGAACTCGGTCTTTAGCCCAGGGTCAGCAGCTGGTAAGTGGCAGAGCCAGGATTGGAATCCAGGCACCTGTCTCCAGGGTCGTCATCTGGGCCACTCAGTCTAGGCCTTCGTGTTTAGGAGAGGAGCAAGTCCCAGGTGTGAGTGAGTGGGTGGCTTGTGCGGGATCAAAGAACCAGACTGGTGTGTGCGTGTGTGTGTGTTTTGCACGCATGCACATTTGTTCACTCGGCTGGGCTATGTCAACAGGTATGCCTGTGGGCATGTCCGTGTGCACAGTGGCGTCCGTGTGTGTCTGTATGTGAGTACATGGGGCGTGACATGCTTAGCCACGTGCTCCAGTACAGCTGGGTGGGGCAGAGACCTGCCTCGGTCAAGTGGAAGCGAAGAGGGAAAAATGGACTGGCATGTTTTTTCCTTCCTTCTTTCTTTGTTTTAAACATAGAGTATTTTTTTTAAAAAATACTGTATTTATTTGTTTTTAGAGAGAGGGAAAGGGAGAGGGAAAAAAGGGAGAGAAACATCTATCAGCTGTTCTGACTGGGGACCTGACCCACAACCCAGGCATGTCCCTGATCGGGAATTGAACTGGCAGCCTTTTGGTGTGCAGGCCGGCATGCAACCCTGAGCCACGCCAGCCAGGGCTTCCTTTTTCCTTTGGCCTGGCAGGAGTCCTGAGCTTGTCTGTGTGGGGGCTGCAAACCTGGCTGCACGCTGAAATCAGTTTGCAGAATCCCTTCCCCACTCCCCCCATAACTACATTAAATGGCGCGAGGAAAGCAGGAAGTCTCTATGCTCTATGGAGACTCTCCACCCTGCCACCTCTCTGCCAGGAACCCCTCCTAGACCTAGCTCGGTCTCCTCAGAGTCTGATATGAGACAGCTGTTCTTAAGAGTATGAGCACCTGCACCTCTGCTACCTACCCCATCATGAGCGGGAGTGGGAGAATGTGGAACCAGACACAAGTTTAGAACCAGGCACACCAGTAGTTCTTTGGTGTGCATGCCATTACACTTGAAGTGTTTTCCTTTACACATACCTTGCATCCTTGTCTGGGAAGTTAAGGCGCAAACCGGAAGTGGCTGGGAGAGCCAGGGCAGGGGGGAGAGTGTCAGACGGTGTGTAGTTTGGAGGTAGACGTGTGCCAGGGCACCTCTGGCAGATAACCCAGCAGGTCAGCATTCCCAGAGCACACAGGCGTTTGCTGGCAGCCGTGAGGACATTTCCCTGCCAAGTGCCAGGCAGCACAGTAGGGGCTAGGGGACAAAGACACACAAGGCTTCCAGTCCTGCTCCCTTGGAACTCACAGTCGAGAAGGGTGGGGTGGAAATGCACAGTGTGGACATGGAGGTTCATGATCCAGGGCCTCGGGGGAGAAAGCAGAGCTCTTCTTTGCCAGGAACAGGGAGACTGCCTGGGAGGCTGGCGTGGCCTCACAGCAGCTCGAGCTCATCTGGGTGTTGAAGGCAGTCACAGGAGGCACCTGGCCTGGAGGGCGACTAAATCCTGCCTGGCAGCTGACCAAGCTCTGGCTGGGCTGTGGAACTCGAGCCGCCCACCTGTGCATGAGAGGGGCTGTGGCAGCTGTGGGTGCTTCTGTCCCTCGGTGACTCCAGGTGGACCTTCCACCCCTCGCCCTCAGTGCAGACAGGACCAGCTCAGAAAGTTCCTGGTCATGGCCAAAAAGAAACTAGAAGGAAAAGCAGGGTGAGGGCCGAGATGATCTTATCACAGTATTTTCTCTCCACCTCTGTCTGCTGGGGTCTCCATGTTGGGTCCCTGTGCTCCCGCTTGACATCGGCAAGGGGACACTGGAGGCGAGTGTCCACCCTCCTTCAGGCCCCCAGCAGCTGGCGCAGCCAGTCCTCATGCTGCCCGCCCCGCCCCCAAAAAGCTATTTAAACTGGCCTCAGTCCCAGGAAGAGCTACGGGTCAGGACTAGAAAAGTCTGGTGACACTCAAGCCACCATTTCTGTCCCCACAGGCCCGGGACTCGCAGTCCCATTTTCCCTCTTCCTGCTGAGGACAGGAGAACAGGAGGGCTCAGGTCAGGGCCCTTCCTGTCGGCAGGGAGGCGCCCAGGCTCCTGCCGCAGCTGCCCTGTGGCCCTGTGGCCCTGTGGCCCAGCCTTGGAGAGGACAGGGAAGAAGCCACTTTGGGGAAATGATTTCTATTTGCCCCGCCTCTTGCCAGGCTGCATCCCTTTCTTTGTCCTTAAGAGTGATTTGAAGGGTAATAATAAAGCAGCTTACATGACACAGCGTTTACTCCCCGGCAGGGGCTGGTCTAAGTGCTCTGCGTGTTCTAACATCTAACCCTTGTAACCACCCTGTGAGGTAGGCGCTGTTGTTCCTCACCAGTTCACAGGGGAAGCTGAGGCATGCAGAACTGAAGGAAGCGACTTGCCTGAGGTCTCCCAGGTAGTGAGTGGTGGAGCTGGGATGCAACCCTGGGCAGCTGGACGCCAGAGCTTCACCCTTGTCGTAGTTGTCACTGAAACCCCCAGCCGCCCCTGTGACAGAGTGGGGATGCCAGGACAGAGGAGACTGTGCTCTCTGTATCTCATGAGGACACGGGGCAGCTGGGGAGACAGCCCCCCCCGCAGCTGCCAACACAGGGCAGTAAGGATTGCAGAGCCCGGATTCCCCAGCCCAGAGGGCGTGGACTCTGAGCTAGGCGCAGCTAAGCCAGGAAAGATTCCAGCAGGAGGGAAGAGCCCCAGGTCTCTGCAGGAGACCACGGTGCGGGAAGTGCCAGAGAGGAGGGGGCGGGGGGGGGGAAGGGCATTGGAGGCCAGAGCCTAGGTTCCGAGGCAGGACTGGGTGGTCTGCACCCCCTTCCACCCTGCCCGACCCTGCCCACCGCCCGGGAGGCTGTCGCCGCTGGGGCTGTGCGCGGTGGGTGGTCCCCGAGACGGAGCTGTCCAGTCTGTGCCTGACGCCTCTTTTCCCTCCACTCTCTTGGTCTCTTTCAGTTGGAGGAGGACAGACTCTCGGGGCACTCCCTCCCGCGGTACAGCCCCCTGCGACGACTGGCGTCCTCCGTATTCTCCTCCTCCACGCTGGAGACCGAGCATTACCCTCACCCCGGCGGCGGCGGCTCCTCGGGCTCCTCCGGTTCCCTCATTCAGCGCAGCCGCTCGGCGGAGAGCAGCCCCGTGCGGGCGCCCCACCGGCGCCACGCGCCTCTCGCCGCCGGCAACCACAGACTCGTGCCCTCGGTGCTCCGCATCTCGCGGTCCCAGCTGCAGCAGGTGTGGGCCCGCTTCACCCACAAGACCTAGGCTGGGCCCCCCCCCTCCTGGAGGGGGCAGGTGGGGGGGGTGGGGAGTAGGCAGAGACCATGGTTCCTTCCCAGGAGGCAATAATCACACACACATCCCATCCACCCCACCACGCAATACAACCCCCATTACCGTCGGCCCAAGGTACTGTAACACCCCCACTCTCATCCTCTCCCTTTGTTCTGTGCCAGCCAGATGGCACAGGAGGGGGTGGTGCTGTCCGTGCAGCTTCAGGGATAGGACAGGGGCCCTTGGCTGGAGCCACCAGTGAGTCTAGAGTCCGGTAGACGTCCAAGTCAGGGAGCTGGGGCGTGCTGGGTCAGAGTCAGTCTCGCATGGGGTTTATTCCGTTTAATCTGTGATCTCTTGGCATGGCTGGGCCTGATCCACCCCTGAGGGGTTGGCAGAACTGGGCTCCCCCTCGGCAGGGTGTGAGTGCCTGTCTCTCTGTGTGGGGCGAGGTAGGAGACGGGGCCTGGGCAGCCAGGTTCGGGGTTTGGTGGGGAGTGCCTCTATACTCCGTGATGTGCGGAAAGCAGCCCGGGGCCCAGCCAGCCTTTCACAGGCCACTGTCATAGAGGACAGAGCCCTGCCTCCCACGCCTCACAGTGGGAGGCTTGGAGCGCGGCCCGCTGGAGGCTGTCCCTTCCCCGAGGCCCGTGTGCCATCGCTCACTGGTGGGACTGGTTGCCCAGCCCAAGCCCAGCTCCTCTGGAGCTGAGGATGGATGATTGGGAGCCTGGGGTCTGCCCCTCCGAGGGGGCGGGAGCCTAGGGGTGAGGGGACCCGGTCTAGAAGCAGTGGCAGAGAAGGTGGTTGTTACGAATGCGCTCAGGACAAACCCCACCACTGCCCCACCACTGCCCCTCTCAGGGCGACTTCCTCCTGTAGGTGCTCAGCCCAGCCGGCTGGTCCCCAGGGGCTGTGGAGAAAAGTCAGAGCACAGGGAGAGGCAGATCAGACGGGGATCTGGAGACTGGTGGGGGGTTGGGCCGCCAGATTGCTTTTCCCTTTCTGCCCCTTTCTCAGCCCCTCCCCTGTCACTGCAGGGAACCCCAAGGTTCCCTCTCTGCACTCTTGCCCATGTCAGCCAGCACCCCCCTCCCCGAGACAATGAGGCAGAGGTGAAGGGGGCAGCGGGGAGGGCAGTGCCTGTTTGAGCGGGGAGGCAAGGAGGAGGCCTGAAGGTTTGCAAACTGCATGCATGATACGGCCGCCCGTGCCTGCGTGCCTGCCTGCGCATCCGTGAGTGTGAGCGTGCCCGCACACGGGCGTTTGTGCGGGTGGCAGGGCTGCCTGGGTGGTTGCTTAGGCCGTGCACTGCACAGTTCCGTGCGAGTGTGTATGAGTGTGCACGTGTGTGTGTTAGGGAGTCGGAAAGAGATTGAGTAGTCCTTGACAGGCTCCTATGCACCGACTTTCATCCTGGCTCCTCTCTCTACCCTCTTCTCCCCTTGACCTCTGCTTCCCGCTCAGCTCAGCTCAACTCCCTTGAGCACCCAGCCGTCTCTGGTTGGAGTAGAGGCCTCGGGGGCCTATTCCAGCCTGGGGGGTACCGTGAGTGGGTGGGCATCTCATTGATGGCCAGCACTGTGGTATGTGGCTCACCCACATGAGCTACGCACACACCGACCTAACTCCTTTCTCCATAGGCCCCCACCCAGAGGGTGTCCCAGGAGCACCGTCACCATCTAGGAATGAAATAGGTGCCCGCCCCACCCCAGTTCTGGCTGCTCACTTTGGACCGCCCCTCCAGGCTGTTTTGAGTGGCCGGAGGTAGAGGAGGGGTCAGTATAGAACTTTCTCAAGAAGGAACAGAAAACACAAAGCACAAAAGTGAGGGGGTGGATGAGTAGTGGCCCCACTTCCACCTTCCGGCACTGTCCCCGGCCCTTGGGCCCTCTTCCCTTCCTCCCCAGCCAGCGGCAGGGAGCGAAGCGAGCGGGAGCCTGTCCGCCAGTGGCTCCGAAAGTCAGCAGCAGCGCCCTGCCCTCTGGAGGGAGATGAGACCAAGCATTCTCTAACCCGGCACTCCCTTCTAGAGGGTTCTACCACCTGACCCTGCACACAGCTCCCACTCAGTGACCAGAACCCTGGGGTACTCTAAGATCCCAAGTGCCTTGTGACTTTTCGGAGATGATGGCACTACCTGCAGCCTTGTTTCAGCATTAGATGCATAGTACTGTTTCCAGAGCCTTTGGGGGCAGAGACTCCATTCCAAAGGAGGCTGGATTCTCACACACACACACACACACACACACACACTCTCTCTCTCTCTCTCTCTCCCCCTTTCACCAGAACTGATCCCTGTGGGAGAGGTGTGTCCTTTAAATAAGATCACGATTCAAAACATTTTGTCCTCTGAGGGACACTCTTGCATGCCCTCTCTGGTAGGGGAGAGAGTGTCTTATAAGCCATAAAGCTCTGAGCTAACTGGAGACGATCTTGATAGTGTTATTATCTTTGAGGGTGGCTTTGACTTTTGGAAACAGCTGAGGCCATTGAAGCCACATGTGTTGGGTCAAGTTGACGGGAAGCTTGGCAGAGCCCCGCCTGGTCTGGAGTTGAGTGGCCTGTCTC